>CANDYH010001093.1:0-20673 GCA_947396885.1 Heligmosomoides polygyrus polygyrus | reverse complement strand
ATCAAGCGAACCTTCGTGACGAAGCTGCTGTTCAGATAGACAGCTGTATCTCCAGGCAAGAACGGAAGCGAGGAAGAGTTCACAGCAGAAGCGGTCAAGAAAGTGCTCGTGTTCTTCGATGGAACGCACTCGTGGACGAACTGAGGGCTCAGGTCAACGATGCCGATTGTCACCTGCAACGAACGATGATAAGGGAGCCAGCCCCACTAAGTCTAATAATGGCTGATACCTTGTGTTCAGCACCGTCCGATGGAATAGCTGCTGGCTTGGCGATGGCAAATTCGGTGCTCAGCGCGTTTTCGACTGGTGTAGCAACGGACGCCGTCTGCAGGTAATACCTTCTGTATGAGAAGACAAAAGCACAGGAAAACAGAACCTACAGCTGCCTTCATCATCATCATGGGAGAAAACTCCGCAAGGCGTAATCTCTTCCAGCCCACTCTCATAGGCCATGGTACGCGCGGTCATCCTAACAGAGAAGCGAGTTTGGTGAAACCTCTTACTGATTTTGTTAAGCCATACCTGTTGCTCACACCAAAACAGGGTCTTGGTGCTTCAGGAGGAGGCGGGCGGTAGAACACAGCTTCCAAGACGCCTAGCTCCGGAATCTGACCACCGAGACATGGCTGTGCCGTGGAGAGTACCTGCATGAAGGTCTAATTACCTCGGTCTTACCTTGAAATACTAACTAGGGAAGGATCAGTACATGTGAACTATGAAAAATGAATATCGCAGCGAGAATCTCCACCCTTCAGGTAGTGGAAAAATGTGTTCCATTTTTACAAAGTCCATGAATTTACTGATTCTGGAAGCCTAAACGTTTATTATGGAGTCGCACACTCATACAAGGCAATACCTTCCAGCACCGAATACGCAGAAAAAGTGCAAAAATACAGCAAGGCGGGGAATCAAACACCTGACCCCGCGCCATAAAACAGCATTTTCTTTTTTGCACATTCGAAAAACTTTGGAAACTAATGCGTTGTAGTACTGGGCGATTCAATAGTAAAATTTCATGGCCCCTAAGGTCCCGTTTATACTTCCGACGCCGAGCGACGCGACGACATGTAAAGCGAACAAATCGATCGATCGCGTCGTTCAATCGATGTGGCCACCAGACGTGGCGTCGCGTCGCTCGGCGTCGAAGTATAAACGAGGCTTAACTTGTGAGGTTAAAAGACTTCACAAAAAAAGATCACATCCTGCCACTGTTTGAAAGATGGAGATTCTCGCAGCGGTGGGACCCTTTCTTGGTCAGCACATATCCAGAAAGGTTAAAAAGGAAATATCTGGGCAGACCACTCACCAGTGAAGCGTTGTTCCAGTCCTCATTTGTGGATTGCGTTATGCTTCCGAAATAGGTTACCTGCAACTCACGCCAATAAGCTCTAGATAAGAAGCCTTCTGCCTCAAGTACTGCAATGAATTACAACAAGAAAAATCCGAAATGAAAATAGAGAACTGGAGTGAACAACTAACCTTCAAAGATCGCTTTCCGGCAGTATCAACCCGCAGATCGTAGCTCGGACGCCAGCTTGCACCATGAACTTGGTAGGAAACTTCCAGCTCAATAGGACCACCTTTCTCGCTTTCCAGAGTGATTACGATTGACCTAAACTGAGAACATCAAGTCAATACGCTGTTATACATCAGCAATATTTAAACGCACAACACCCGGCGGAAACAGGTGGGTGACGTTTCTGCTCCTTTGGAGCCACAGTTTTGATCCCAGGAGAAGTTCCTTGTGACAAAGATGATTTAATCGAATATTAAGAGGCCATCTTATATCGTGGTAATGGTCGGCAATAATCAATTTCTTCGTTGGATGCGCCATCCTTTCAAATTCTACGGGATCTTATGGGGGCAATCTCAAGATGTGTTTGCCTATACTGTAAGGAAGGAAGGAGGTCAGTGCGGCTCCAGGACCTAACTCCAACGCGACGTCGCGCGCTAGCCGCGTGCGATGTCGCGGCGCTGAAACGTGGACGTGCGCTCGCTGACGCATGGTTAGCCGCAGGGCGCGAAATGTTCTCAGTGCTTAAGCTCCAGACAACATTTCTAGCAAGAACTCAGATCCCACAGAATGTGGTAGGCAACAGTCTACAGTAGGACAATTGATCCGAGAATGGGTGATAGTGACCTTTTTCCGTAGTATAACCATAATCACGGGTAAAAATTGATCGAAGAAGTTGTAGATGGCAAATACTGACGCTAGAAACCATCTACACGACCAAGATTCCTGCGTAAACTGTCACTGATCGTCCTATTGAAACCACATTTATATACCTTCTCCAAGAAACGATGAAAAAAGGCAAAGGCGTGCCGCATGTTCCTGTAGGAAGCGTTTCTAGCTGTCGGAAGCATCGGACCGCGACAGCTCGTCCAATTTCGTCGCGCACCGTGAGTGCCGCCAGGGTGGTTCGCGCGGCGTTGGAGTTATGTCCTGCTCCCTGGTCAGTGTGGTGAGTCCGGTTTTACCATGAGAATACTTCCTGTTTTGCCCTTCCCCTTGCTGGCCGACTCTCTCGAAATTATGCTGCCCTTGCCCTTCTCTGTTTCAAGAACGCACTGCGGAGGACGGACCTATATGAGCGAGGACAAAGACTCTAGAGGGACGGCCACCGTACGGTCGAGGGACGCGCGGCTGCACCCTGGGACCCGGCCAGTCTCTTCACCGCCGTGCTTTTGCTCCTTCCACGACCACCCCAGCATTCGTCGCCACTCTGTGCCCAGTGATCTCCTGTTATACGTTGTCGACATGTTTTCTGTTGTGCCGTGTTACGTTCCGGCCCGTTCGTTCCGTGCTTTGTGAGTATCGCAGATAAATATGCGAGATGAATTGATTTTGGGTCATGGTCTGAGGCTGAGAACAAGCTTATTACTCTACAATGACATGTCGTGGTCAAGCTATGAATAAGTTAGTGTTTCATCCTTCCCATACAGGTCTGGCACCAGTTCTCCGACCCCGGCGATGGAAGATCTGCTTGACCTGGACAGAATCCAAACAAGAATCTCGATTCGGGGTGCAGGCGCAACTGGCGCCTACTCCTCTGTACTACAACCCATCCTGACCATAAATAACAGCTATTGCTAAGGCTACTAGACACTAGTGAGGTGGACTCACTTGCTAATTCGCTGCCGGAAGACGTCCGACTCAGCTCTGTTGAGCTCTTGCTGAAGAGCATTGAGCTCTCTCTCGCTCTTCTCGAGAGATTTGTTCACATCACGTAGCTCTGAGCGATAGAGTTATGTTATCCGAAGAGAAGTTTGATCGTGAGTCCGGCAGATCAGTCGCAAAGCTAACTCACGAGATCGAACAGAAGTCGAGCTCTGATCGTAGAAGTTGTAGAAATTCGTGAGACTTTCCAGCGTTTCCTGGCTCAAAATAAAAGGCTCCCTCGAGTCTTTCGGAGGGCAAACGACGTTATTAGCAGCCTAAAACTGTATTCTTTACTGACTAAATTCGAAAGCTACGCATATAACTAGTGACAGAAGAGTGGTCAACGGGAATTCGGGCGAGGAATCGTTCTTAGAATGATGTGATTACCCCTCCCTCAGTTGACCATTAGTCTCGCCTTTGTGCGTTTTGAGCTCATCAATGGAAAAAGCAGGATACTCATGGGATCTATCCTAGGAGGAGCACTGCTAAGATGACAGGTGACAGGTTGCGTCAGCATCCCGCGACATGACACCACTTTCTATGAATCCGTATGAGTGCCACCGGTACATGTCGCGAAAGTGGGCAGCATTTGGAGAAAGCGCGCCAGCGAATCAGATCGCACCATATTGGCGTGGCGCTCAGAGAGCGTTTGTACGGCCGGTGCACTGATTGGCTGACATCTATTCGGACGGCTCTCTACTTGGTTGTGATTGCTGGCTGGCGCGTCACCTGCCAATGCTGTCCATTTTCACGACATAAACCGTGCCACCTTATCATTTGTTGGTGGCTGAGGCACTGAGACAAATTCAAGGGAGGAGTTGGAGTTGCAGAACACTGCATGCCCCTCCGACTAGGATAGATCCGCCTCGTGAAATGTCTCCTCAGCTTCAGGACAACTCGTCCACCTGTTGTAAAGCTAGTCTCGGATTCTAGGGGCACTGCTGTTATAATAATGCAATAGCCGAACGAATGTTATTAATAAGCTACTACTCACGCCTTCGACCACTTTGTCTAGCACTTCAATCCTTCGCTGCAGAACACTGACACGGTCCTTCAGCTCGTTCACTTGCTGCTGCTTGGCCTCGAATCTGGCGCGTATTTCGGCGATCTGAGAAAGTAGTGGTCATTTCACTGAACAAATAAGTGAAATATAACCGTTGAATGCGAACGTTACCTTTGGTGAGTCAGTGTCTTCGTGGACTGCAGCTCTATCGGAGAGTTGAACATCGTGGATGACTCCATCACCTCGTCCATCCACGCGCACGAGTCGTGAATGATGTGATGAGTAACATTCTGAAAGGAAAAGCATTTTTTCACACGGCCGCTGCTTCCAAGATTTTTCCCGTTTAAGCTTCCTGTCGCGGAAGTAAAACCGGGGCCTTAGACTGCCGTGGAAAGTGAGCGGCAACACCTTATCGCTCTGCAAGGGCTCAACTCATCGCTCATCGCTCTGCAAGGAAGCACGACAGTGATCCGTCCAGGATCAACGCTAAACACCGCGCGCGACGCGAAAAGGGTAGGTCATGGCGGCGACTGAAGCGGAAACCATCGCGCATGCCGACCGCCATTGTTGCCGCGGCCGCGGCGATTTTTTTATATTTCGGCCGCTTGCGGCGGAACGATCATAAACTGAGCGCCGCGTGGTATTTAATGTCGGTCCTGGGCGGATAGCCATTGCGCTCCTTGCTGAGGAACGAGCTGTAGGGATTCCACATCCTTTCGCGTCGCTCCGAAAAACTCATCAGAAGTATGCACGAGGCCCAAGGCCGGGGGCATACATCCATCGCTGCGATGCCATCGCGGCGCTCAATTCATGGCCATTCCGCCGCACGCGGTCGAATAGTCAAGGGAAACTTCGCCGAGGCCGCCGCAAATGTGGCGGTCGGCATACGCGATGGCTTCCCGCAACCATCGCGAGCATAGCATACTTTTCGCGCCGCGCGCGGTGTTTAGCGTTGGTCCTGGACGGATCGCCGTCGCGCTTCCTTGCAGAGCGACCAGCGATGTGATGAGCACTGAGAAGTTCAAATTCTTTCGCGTCGCTCTGCAAACTCATCGCCGCGATTCCATCGCGGGCGTCGGGAAGTATGCACGAGACCTAAGGTCCCATTCATACTCCCAATGCCAAGCAACGCGAAGGTCGTTGTCGCGTCGCTCGATCAATTCGGTTACTTTGCATGGGTATCGCGTCGCTCGGTGTCAGGATGGATGAAAACAAGAGTAGAGTAGATATTTTTGTGGGCATATTATCGCGACTTTCTCGCGATCATAGGGACGAGTTCGTGAGATACTGTGAGGAATTTCGCTTAGAGCTTTATCAGATTGTGCAGCTATGCAAACAAAGAACTTCCTATAAAAGAGTCATATGGAAAATTCACATGCCGCTCTTCTCATGTTTCATTTTTTCTATTCCTCATTCTTTTGTACGATGTTTTTAGGACGCTCCAATATGTACTGTATTTGTATATTAAGTTTTGGTTTAATTACCCAAGTTTGAGGTAAACGGTGTCGAACAACTGGTGTATGTGTGTACCGAAAAACATATTCTGAACCACTGACACTCTAGCACTCGAATTTACATATTACGCTTGCGGAACTCACCTCAAGATGAACTTCGTTGATTCCCGGCTGTAGTGCACACTGCACTTGCGTTTCAATTCGGCTCTGTCGTTGAACACAACCACTCGCTCCAGAGGCTGGTCACGACAATGCATCTTTTGCACTGATATATCGTCTTGCTCCGACATTCTGAACAGAACCGACTGATCAGTCATAAAAACGTGAAATATTTCGGAAAGGGGTCGATCACAAATAGTACGGAACAAATCACGGAGCTATATGTGCAATAAGTGGGTAGAACAACAGGATATCGTTGTAGGACCAATAGAAGGTCTTCAGTTTACGATGAGGGCTCCATTCAGATCGATGACTGATGCTGAGCAATGTAATCGCCTGGGAAAGAGCACATTCAAGACAGAAGCAGCTGGCCCCATCACATAGGCCTTATTATCTGCCTTCTTCCTATCTTTTTTTTAGTAGCAGATGTCCCCATTACCTCCAAGCTGTAAAATGGTGCAGCATGGCACCTCGAGAACTTCAAAGAAGGCGCGATAGAAGGGGGATCCCGGCTTGAGCTTCGGGAACTAAAGGGGGAGGGCAGTACAGTATCTCGTTTTGGAAAAAGATTTTCTCGCATTTTAAGTTGTTTAAGCGATTTTTACATTTGTTAATGAATTGCCTTTTCAGGTGTGGCTTCGACAATGCCGAGATGCGCAAATTCATTCGCTAAAGGAGACATGTTATGAACACGGAATGGAATCCTACAAAGCCTTGAATGCTTGTTGTTTTGCAGTTAAAATAAATATTTTCTGCGGGCATTCTTCGAATTGATCAAGACGTGTCCATTTTTCGCCGACTTTAGCAGAATGTCATGGTACAACGCATTTTCCTACCTGCAAAAGCGAGATCTGGATCTAAAATTCTGTCTTATTAAATTTTGTTTGTTAACTGCCAATGGTGATTTAAGTGCTTGTCCTACAAACATTTTTTGAAGCGCTCTTCTAATCGGTAACGGGATCGTAATCGGAAGCTCGGCATGTCACGGAAATAATGTTTTCTACCTGAGGGAGATAATATGAAGATAGGATGCCATCCCTGAAATCTCGAGTTCTATTTATTTTACAGTAAAAAATAAAGTTCGTTCAAAATTGTCGTTTTCTAGGATTTTTTTTCTGAATCTGAATGAGAAGAAAAATTAGAATAGATCGTACTCATAAATATTTAAGCCTTTGTTGACCTACATTAAAAATCAGTTTCCTGTAACGATGTTCTGTATGACCTCAATTTTGCATTCATTACCGAAAAAAGTGCAAAAACTGAGTTCCTTTGGTCATATAGATAATCACTACAAAAACGAATGATTTTGTTTAGTGTGCAATAAGCAGAAGTTAAATTTTATCACATAATTTCGTCTTTTATATCTTGTCTCCTTCAGATAGAGAAAAGTTTGTTGCCTGAAAACCTAGTCTTCGCATGAACCGACGAGGTCAGAGATCGTAGTTATCAAAACTTGAACAGTCACAACCCGGAAAGCTTTCGGTATTTTTGGAAACCCAGTAGTGCACTAAAAAAATAGAGAAAGAGAAATTTGCATTGAAAAGTAGCTTCTATTAGGTTATCAGGAAAGTTCTTGGCATTTTGAGTGCTTCACTTTGAACTACCATAGGTTCCTCAAATCTTATCGGATTTAGTCGAAATATTAGGTTGCCCCATAAGTCCCCGCCACGATTCACTGCAGATTTCGCCGGCGGTCTCTTGCATAGCACTACATAGCTTTCGAAAGAGAATGATTTGCTCTATCAGAACATGTATTGCATTTCCTTTTTCATCATGAATTTTGTCAATTTTTAGGTCGTTGAAGTGAAAAATGAAAAAGTGGCTATCTGCGCAGTCGCTTCTCTCCGCTTAGGTTTGTAATTTTTGCGCAGTTTTTTATAGCATTTGGGAGACAATGTTCTGTACTACAGAAATATGTGTTAGTCCTATTTTCTCACTTGTCCTTTATTGATTTTTAGGCCATCAATTGGGGAATTCCGACTTTCCCGTCCGAATTTTTACCAAAACTCCGGTTCTGTGTTGGACTTTTTTGCTTGGTGTTATATGTCGTTTGGAAGAGGATGTCTTGATCAGTAGAATTTGTGTCGCGTTTATTGGCCCACGCTGATTTCTGTCGGATATCAACAAGTGAAGAAGGAGAAGGAGTTGTTGGTGAAGACGATTTTTCTGTTTTCGGCATTTTGTTGATATTTAATAGAAATCAATAAACGCGACACATATCCTTATAGAGCAAGACATTCTCTTTCGAATGACATATAAACCAGCCCAAAAAGTCCAACCACAGAGCAGGAGCTGTCGGCAAAAATAACCATCCTCCTTTGGACGTCCCATTTGATGACCTAAAAATCAATAAAGGACAAATGAGCAAATAACACTAACACACATTCTTGTAGTACAGAAAATTGTCTTCCAAACGCTATAAAAACTGTGCAAAAATTACAAACCTAAGCGGAGAGAACAAGTGCGCAAATGGCTACTTTTCACCTTTTCACTTTTCACTTCAACGACCTAAAAATTGGCAAAATTCATGAAGAAGAAAGAAATGCATGCTATGCAAGTTCTGATAGAGCAAATCATTCTCTTTCGAAAGCTATGCAGCGCTATGCAAGAGACCGCCCGGAGAAATCTGCAGTGAACCGTTGAAAAAAAAAAACGGCCGGCGAAGACTTATGGGACAACATAATAAACACCGGTCAAATCAGCACACCATTGCCAACGGGACACCGGTTCTTATTCCACCAGCACAAAACTTAGGTAGTCGTGATTCGACAAAATCCACGAAAGCTGTTGTGGCTTCGTTCTGATTGGTGAAGGTTTTACCAGCGAGAAAGTTCTGAAAGTGTTTGAAAAACAGGGTGGTCGGCTGGTGAGAGGTCTGGAGAATATGGCGGGTGAGGCAGAACTTCAACCCTTAATTCGTTCAATTTTCGAAGTGATTTGTGAAACGTGCGGGCTGGCGTTATCCTGCAAAGGGTTGGGCCTCTTCTGTTGATCACTGCTGGCTGAAGTTGACGCAATTTTCGATGCATTCCATCGACTTCTTTACAGTCGGACTCTACTGTGGTCGATTGGTCTGGTGCCAAGAAGTTGTAGTGGATCACACCAGCCGCCGATCACCACACAGTGATCATGACCTTTTTGTCGCAGAGGTTCGCCTTTGAAAATGCCCAGGGGGTTCGTCGGCGTCCAACCACTGTCCGGAACGTTTCCTGTTTTCATGCAGAATCCCTTTTCTATCACAAGTGATGATTCGATCCAGAAACAGCTTCCACCAACTCCTTCAACTCGTCCTTCAGGATTGCTAAAGGTCGATCGCTACTGGGGTCATCTTCGAGGCTGAGATCTCCGGTCCGATATTTACTGACCACTGGCGCACAGTGCATTCTCCAACATTATTAGGCCCCCATACTTGATTGATTCGTAGAGCTGTCTCGGCTGCGGATTGTCCCAATTTGAAATCAAAATAAAATGTCGTTCGGAATTGCTCCTTCGACATACTTCTACAGGATGAGCCAAAATAACGTGGACAAGATTGTTTTAAAATCATCATACTTATAAAACAACCAACAATTCCAGAAAACAGCGACTAAATTACAATAATACAAACAATGAGGTACATCATGTTCAAGTGATTCGAAGTGGCCTCCCTTAGAGCGGATGCAGAGGGCCAAACGTTTCTCGAAGTCTGGGGCGAAGGGCCGCAGGTCATTAAAAGGCAATCGCTCCCACTCCTAGCGCTAGGATTCCTTCAGGGACTCGAGACTGCGGTGGCGTTTGACGCCGACCCTAGCCTCTAAAATGTCGCACACACTGTGGTCCGTCGGATTCAAATCCGGAGAATACGGCGGCCATTCCGAAGGCGTAATGGAATCGGGGAAATTGGCCTTGCACCACGCCTGCGTACTATACTTCGGACCGAATCGAATAATTTCGAATGAATATTCGAATAAATTCGAATATTCGAATATTCATTATTCAAATATTCGGTGAGGTCCAAAATTCGAATATATTCATTATTCGAATATTCGATGAGGCCAAAAATTCGAAAATATTCATTATTCGAATATTCGCTGAGGCCCAAAATTCGAATATATTCGTTATTCGAATATTCGACAAGGTCCAAAATTCGAATATATTCGTTATTCGACTATTCGACGTGCCCCAAAATTCGAATATATTCGAATATATTCGACGCTACTGAGATAGACTACTGGGTGTCAGTTTTTGCGCCTTCTGGATATAACTCGCCTAAAGTCAAGTATATGAAAAACCAAGGATATATTTGAGCTCAGCAGCTCGAGCTCTATCGTTTGATATACATATTTCATATGTAGCCATGAAATTTTTCGAAATTGGAAACATGTTTAATTACCTAAGCTTGAAGGCCGACCTACGATGGACTTGAAAAACATGAATGATGCGGCCAAGGTCGACCTCTGTCGAAAGTACTTCATTGTCGGTTTGTTTGGTCTACCGTTGGTGTGGCTTAGGAACACAATCTGGTTCTTTGGTTGAGGCTTTCTTCGACCGCAATCACCGGCCACCAATACCATTCGGAAGTATGTCACGCTGAGTGCCATAGGAGCGATCCTTTGGTTAATAGTAATACGTGTCTGGGAGACCATCTTCCAGTCGTACCGTTCGAAAAGTGTCGCATGGGCGGACTACTTGACATTCATCTTCTCAGTCGGAAGGGTATAGACTGGCTGCGATCTCACCCCAAATTGCCACAGCATCATTCATCCTTCTCAAAGTCCTTTTCTTTGGTTCACTTGTAGGAGACCTTATTTCTCAGCTTAACGACGAGGTGTTTCCTCACTCAATTGTTGTTTTTTTCTTGTCCGGGTTTGTCACATAAAACATCATATACATGTTAACATAATGCCGAGTTAGCCTAGTGGTTAGTAGGGTAGTTTCATGCACAAACGGTCACAGGCTCAACTCCCGGCTCCGGCACGCCATGCCCTGCAAAAATTGCAAAAATGGCAACGGTTCCAGCTCAGGCTCAGGTTTACAGGCCGGCTGATGGAGAAACCTCGTCACAAAACCATGATCACAAGTCGCAATAGAATCAGTGTAAAGGCTAGGACGTCACCCGGAAGTGGCGCACAGAACCAACGCCCGAGTTCTGTGGTCAGTATGCGAGGGCTACCGAGGGCCGAACGACCTCGGCTAAAGAAGCTAGTTCGACTGGGGACTCTGAATGTGGGAACGCTGACCGGAAGATCTAGGGAAGTGACTGACCTGATGAAGCGCAGAAGGACACAAGTCCTGTGTCTGCAGGAAACGCGATGGAAAGGGGCGAAAGCAAGGAACATCGGAGAAGGGGTCAAGCTGTACTACAACGGAGAGGACACCAACCGGAAAGGGGTAGGGATAGCTGTCGCGGAGTCCCTCAAGGATTCCAGTAGCGGCTGTCCAAAGAATAAACGACCGCATCATGTCACAGCGGCTGGACACGAAGGAGGGTTACTGGACCATCATATCTGTCTACGCTCCGCAGACCGGATGCTCCGAGCACGACAAGGATGACTTCTATCTCTCGCTCGAGGAAGCCATAAGGTCCGTACCAGAAGGCGACTACCTCACCATAGCAGGGGACATGAACGGGCATGTGGGGAGTGGCAGAAGAGGAGTGGAAAGGGTTCATGGAGGTAAAGGGATCGGCCTGATAAGCTCGAATGGAGAACGAATTCTGGATCTGGCTATCGCTCACGACCTGGCTGTGTGTAGCACCTTCTTCGCGAAGAGGGAGAGCCAGAAGGTGACCTATGCTAGCGGAGGAAGAAGCACGGAAGTCGACCACATCCTGGTTCGAAGGGCTGCCCTGAAAACAGTCCGGGATGTGAAAGTCATTCCGGGAGAAGACGTGGCATCACAGCATAGACCCTTGGTAGCCGACCTTAGCATAACTCTACCCAGCAGGCCCAAAGTGAGGACGGAACCCAGGATCCGATGGTGGAGACTGCGGGGTTCAGAGCGGAACGAGCTTCGAAGGGCAGTGCTCGAAGCAGGCCTTCAAGATCCAGTTGGTCCCGTGAATGAGACCTGGAGGAGGGTAGCCCAAACAATCCTGAGATGTGCCAAGGAAACCCTGGGAGAAACAAAGGGCGGAACCAGAGGGGATAAATCGGCATGGTTCTGGAATGAAGAGGTGCAGGCTGCGGTGAAGAGGAAGAAGGAGGCCTACAAGCTGTGGCAGAAGACGAGGGCACCCGAGCATCTCACAGCCTACAGGAAGCTGAAGAGGCTGGCAAAAACAGCTGTAGCGAAGGCAAAGAACGCGGAAATGGATGCCCTGTACGAGAAACTAAACGGGCCCCAGAGAGAGAGAAGTTCGCCATCCGCCTGGCCAATGCGCGTCATAGAGCTAGCCTCGACATTCGAGTAGTGAAGACTGTGAAGAGTGCTGACGGTAGGGTGTTACGGAAGCCCGGCCGAGGTCAGAGAGAGATGGAAGGAGTACTTCAAGGAACTCCTGAACGACGAGTTCCCTCGTCGGGAGGCCGAGGAAGAACAACCAATGGAAGGACCCATCCCACCCTGGACACAAGAAGAGGTTCGCAAGGCCATAGGGAAGATGAAACTCGGAAAGGCAGCAGGGCCTGACGGTGTGCCAGTAGAGGCTTAGAAGGTGCTTGGGGACCTCGGAATCAATGGCTGACGCAGTTCCTCAACAGGATCACGAAAGAAGGTAAGATGCTGGATGACTGGAGGAACAGCACCATAGTCCCCATCTTCAAGTAGAAGGGAGACGCTTCCGAATGCTCCAACTACCGAGGGATCAAACTGGTCTCACACACGATGAAGATCTACGAACGACTGGTCGACTCAAGGCTCTCAGGATGAATCCCACTGCACCTGGGAGATGGTACCCATCTCCCAGGTGCAGTGGGATTCATGCCTGAGAGGTCCACCACAGACGCCATCCTCATCGCTCGTCAGGTGATGGAGAAATATCGGGAGAAACGAAAACCCTGCTACCTGGCATTCCTGGACCTGAAGAAGGCCTACGACAGGCTAGCTCGGGGCCGTAATCTGGAATGCCCTTCGAGGGAGGGGTGTCCCGGAACGTCTGATCACGGTCATAAGGGACATGTACGAGGGCTCGAAAGCGGCGATACGAACTCCACACGGGGTGACAAGGAAAGTGGACATCACAGTGGGGGTACACCAAGGGTCGGCTCTGAGCCCGTTCCTCTTCCTGCTGACGCTTGACTCTATAGTGAACCACCTTGAGGAAGGCCCTCTCAGAACGATCCTCTACGCGGACGACATCGCCCTAGTAGCCGACAACCAGGAGGAGCTGGAGGAGAAGGTGCAGCTGTGGCAGAGAGCCCTTGCAGAGAACGGCATACGGCTGAACGTGAAGAAGACGAAGTTCATCAACTCTGAGCAGTGCGCTGGATCGATCCTAGACTGCCAAGGGGAAACGGTCGAGAAGGTGGAAGAATTCCGCTACCTCGGAAGTGACCTATCCGAGGAAGGAAGTGTGGACCAGGCGGTCAGGGGACGGATAAACGAAATCCTGGGTAAGGCCTGCCCTCCGCTACGGCAGTGAGTGCTGGACCCTGGGTAAGGCGCAGGAGCGGCAACTGCACGCGGCGGAGATGAGGATGCTGAGGTGGGCATGTGGATGGACCCGTCGGGACAGGGTGCGAAACGAGGATGTTAGGGCAGTGATGAAGGACAGCCACGATCCAGCTGAAGATGAGAGAGCAGCGCCTGAGGTGGTATGGACACGTCCTCAGAAGACCAGAGGATCACCTCACAAGATTGGCCCTAGATTTCGAGGCACCCGGTAAGCGTCCGAGAGGAGCCCCAAGGAAAAATGGAAGGACGTCATCAAGAGACATCTCGCCGAAGTCGGCGCCACAGCAGATGACGCCCTTGATAGGATGAGGTGGCGACAGATCACAAGAACAGCGGACCCTGCGACTGCGGGGGACTAAACGCTCAGGAGAAGAAGAAGAAGATACATATTAACATAATACCTTTAAATAACATGTCATGTTTGTGATTACGTTTATTTCTGTATTTGCTTTACGAGGGTCATTAGAAGCCGTAGAATATCTACTATTTCAACCACAGCATTCTTTATTGATAAATTTTGTGGCTAGAAGCCGTAGAATGCTTACAATTTCAACCAAAGTATTCGCTATTGATAAGTTTTGGGGCACTATGTCAGTTGTGCGTTACGGTCGGAATTTATTAAGATTAGAAGAGTTTGGATTTGAAAATTGAAGACACGATCTTACAGAAGAAATTAGAAGAAAAGGCATTTAGCATAGGCTCAATTTGACTTTCAATTCAAATACATCTGTCGTATACTTCGGACCGAATCGAATAATTTCGAATGAATATTCGAATAAATTCGAATATTCGAATATTCATTATTCGAATATTCGGTGAGGCCCAAAATTCGAAAATATTCATTATTCGAATATTCGACGAGGCCCAAAATTCGAATATATTCATTATTCGAATATTCGACAAGGTCCAAAATTCGAATATATTCATTATTCGAATATTCGGTTTTTCGTGAAACCGAATATATTCGATTATTCGTTTATTCGAAAAAATTTTGGAAGGACACAAGTATACTGCGTACTCTTCGCCCTATGTTCGGGGGCAGAGTCCTATTGGAGCGTCCAAAGGGGCATCAACGAAGTGCTACTGGGCCCAAGGAAGAGCTACGGGACTCGAGAATGTCTCGCTGGTACACATCTTCGTCGATTTTCACTCCGTTATCCACGAAAGCCAAGGGTCTTGCCGCTGGCGCAGATTCCCCCCCCCCCCAAATCATGACAGATTGTGGGTTTTGGACGACAGCAGAGGTGCGTGGAGCCTCTGTAGACCAGATTCTATCATTTGGCGATTGTGCGCCTGTTCCACGGCGATCAGCTTCTCATCCGTGAACAGAATCCGTTCCCAGCCGCCATCTGCGGCCCATCCTCCCTTAACCTCGAGAAACATTTGGCCCTGTGCATCCGCTAAAAGGGACTCCACTTCGAATCACTTGAACATGGTGTGCCTTAATGTTTGCATTGTTGTAATTTAGTCGACGTTTTCTCGAATTGTTGGTTGTTTTATATTTATGATAGAAAAATCTTGTCCACTTATTTTAGTCCACCCTGTATAAGCCCTTAAAGAACAGAAATATAAAGCCACGTTGAAACAAATTATTCAGTCAGACAGAGCGAAAAATTCTGTACAAAAATTACCATTAAAGCGCAATGCAAGTTGAATTTTTACTTAATAATAGACAAATAAAGATAGTAACACAAGACGCTGAGTACTTCCCCGGAAAACCTAATAGATTTAGCAGCTCATATGCGTGCCGGGTGAAGGGGATTGATTTGTCTTCGATTTTCGCCAAAAATTGATGAAAAAATCGAACCCCGGTCCGCATGGGAGTTGACACTTTAAAAGTCTGCATTTTTTGGGTGGAAGAGGTGGAAGTGACACAATCATGATGGGAAATGAACAGTACAAATTTCAAAGCCACGAAGTAACTCCAATGTCAAAGTAATGCATTCTCCAAAAGTTTTCTTGAGGTGTTCCATTTCATATGTTGACCCTTCTCTTGTTTTGACCGAATATTTGTCCTCACCTACTGCAACCCAAAACTTTCGCTCGAACATTTGATGATTCTAGCCTTATTCACCACTTCTGATTTGTTCACATGTAATGCTGTTTGGTTCTGGATTAGTGCGCAAAATCTAATAAAAGATAAAGGATAGCATAACTCAATCCCTTTTGGGATGCGCCACGCATTCTACTTCTACGGGATGTCGTGGAGGCGATTTGAATGCGTATTTGGCATACAATGATTTGCGGTGACCAGCCGATGAACAAGTCAGCGCTCTATCCTTCCCAGACAAGCCCGGTACCAATTCACCGACCCCAGAGGGAAAAAAATCTAATGCAATTAGATAAATAAATGAATAAATAAAAATAAATAACGATTGTTACGGATACTTCACTCAAATCGTCCCTAGTCAGTAGTTAAACGGCAGCTAGGAAGGCTGATTACTGGTTGATATCACAAATACTAAACAATGGTCTTCACAATATCACCTAAAAATGAAATGCGAGACGTATCCAGAAAGGCTCCCATCTATCCTTGAGCTTAGCAGTAGAAAAACGACAACTGATCACAGTTGCCAGCAGAGCCAGGGCTTGCTAGACCGTCGCTCATGCGGTATAATGAAGAGGAAGCGAAAAACCCTGCAAGAAACACGCTGGAGGCCAGCAGTTGCAACCAAGGCCAGCACCCGCGTTAGTTGGTCAGACAGAATTCGCAACAAAGTACCTAATCAGGCAGAGACCGGTTTCAACCGTTGGGGTTGGAGCGTCGAGCAGTCGGAGTGGCAACGTCGGGGAGCCCCGTCAACGCCGGCCGGCCGCATGGCGACGGCGTGAAGACCAAGGAATGGATCGCTGGCGCCGCCAGTCAACGCCGCGACGAGTGCAGCCGTCGAGCAGTGACTCACTTCAGATGGTGTGTTCAGGGAAGCTTACCTCCAGATGGTACAGAGTGGGATGTTGGGCAGCTAGCTTACTGACGACCTAGAATGCTCTGGGGTCCCCGTGAGGGCGTTCATAGGTAAAAGAGGAAGGGCGTGGCCTCGGTCAAGCAGCTGGGAATGAGTCACTCCATACCTTTGAATGTTGCAAAAAAAGTCAGGACACTGAACGCGCCAAATCTGTCTGACTGCTCAGCAGTCATGCAAGTTACAGGAGACGTGCTAGTTACTGAGACCGCTCGCAAATGTTCTCCCAACGGTGACAGATGAACGGCGGCTGCCCATAAGTCACACATGTTTTGCGTGAGAATAAGTAAGAGAAGCCGAGATCTAGGAACTACTGGCTATTGCAAGGTCAGAAATCACAGAAGAAAATTCGTGCAAAAGAATCCAATTCTATGTGAATAGCAATACGTCGCCCATTCCGCAAAGGACTGACTAACGTCGAATTCTTTCCTTTATCTAATGTGGTCAAAACGCTAATGTTCTCTGCATGCATCTTATCAGAACACCTGCACTCCAAGAAAAAAAAAAACGCGGCACTAGTCGCTAAATGCCAATCTAATTCATGTGATGTGCACTGTGAAAAAATCATTTTTCGCGAAGTTCGCCGAGGTTGATACCATTCGATAGCGCTTTTCATGGTGAACAGAGTGGTGCCATTACGAGTGTCGAAGACTCAATGTTGGCTGAGTAAGAGCGTAAGAAACTCTAACTGCTATCTTCTGCCGCTTCAAACTGGCAGCTGAAGCTATAGCAGTTTATGCAGCTTAGGTGTTCTGAGCATGTAATCGTAAAGTACCCTTAACATCCTGTTCGCCTACGCGTTTTGAGGCTGTCAACTTGCCGCGTCTTCCCGCAGTGGTCCACCGAAATCGGAAAAAATACGTCACACAAGCCTCACCTTCATATTCGCAACTCTGCAACATTGCCGCTTCTTAAGCTACCCCGCTCTACTTTAGCGTACTACTAGGCCGTTTTACTGATTACAAGACCCAGGAGTTGCAGACGAAACGATTCGAATTTGACAGAGTTACTGCGCTCTGAAAACTCCCGTGCGTGCAATCTGCGAGCGGTTGCCCCACTCGATTGATAGGTTCCATTCCATATGCATTGCTCCGGCGCACTCCTTAGTCTCGCCAAAGAGAGTACAGCAAATCCTGAGTAGGGCGGTTGCGAATTTCTGATAAAAAACTCTCCAAACGCCCACTCTACGAGCTGTCGCGCCCAGTCGATTGATAGGTTCGATCCTATATACATTGTGCACAGCGCACTCCAAAGTCTCGCCCGGAACAGAGTACAGCAATTCCTGAGTAGGGCGGCTGAGAATTTCTCATAAAACTCCTAAATGCTCACTCTACAAACTGTCTCCCCCCCTCGATTGATAGGTTCGATCCTATATGCATTGTGCACGGCGCACTCCCAGAGGATTCCCGGCATGAGAAAACACTTTATGCCAAGCTTCAGATGCTCCGAGAACATGCAAGTCCTGGAATATAAGCTTCCCCAGTGGCAAAAAGTCTCCTCCGGACATCTTTAACCACCCACTGAGAAAATGCGGTGGTTTGGCGAATTTGTATACATGGTTGTGTAGGTCTCGAGGAGACGAATCGAACGGTACCATCCGTTTCTCAGAACACCTCAAATTAGAGGAATTGTGGACATGTAACGGTTTTCGACGCCTTGCGGCCGACAACTCGTCCGCGGCCGGCCTTCTCAATGGAGCGCAAGTTTCAGTTTTGGCCATTTTTGATCTTTCGTATAAAATGTATATACCAAACGATAGAGCTCCATCTCCTGAGCTCAGACGTACCCTTGGTTTTCAAATGGATGACTTTCGGCCGAGTTATAGCAAAAAGACGCAAAAACCGCAAAAGTGCGGTTTTTTTCGGCGTCTATTCGTCCGGTACTGTAACTGACCTTGTATCACTTTTTGATTGAATAATTTCTGCGTATTGTTTTTGCCGATCTTTATGAAAGCCAGCTTTCGCTGTAATCGTTTGTGTTGAACTAATTTTGAATCTGTTTTTGACTCAATGCATGTATAACGTTTTATGTTATGTTTGTTATGTTTCAGAAGCGTCAAGCTTGCCTAGTAGAGTATCCAGCTTCATTTAAAAGCGTCCAATTTGAAGTGGAAATGGTAATACCATTTCGAATTGGTCACTTTTCAAATAAAATTGGACACACTTCCATGCAAGCTTTAAGGCTTTACAAATTAACTCGTACTCTTCCAAATCGAAATGATCTTCAAACAAATTAAACTCAATTAGATGGTTAGAATAATTCTTTGTTCAAAAAAATTTGGTACAAATTTCTTTGAAATTCTTTGTCCAAGTGCCCCAAAAAGTGTAACAATTTAACAAAAAAATCTTTAACAAAAAAATCCATCCACAGAAATAGAAATACAGAAACCAAACAAAAGCTTCTTTTTCTCCACAGAAACCCAATAGATACTGTGGAGAGAAAGATCAATGAAGCACTGGAGATAAAGCACTGGCAACCACCAATCAACAAGAAGGAAGAAATGAAGCATGCAAAGAACCTTATCAGTCTCTGAGGGCGCACGACGTGACTGCTGAGGATGATGGCGACTTTGGGAGACGAGAGACCGGCTACTGTCTGCGGATCTATATAAAGAGCCCAGAGACCCTGCACCTCATTTACGGCCAAAACGCCCAATATCTAGTCCTTGGCCCGCCCCCCCCCCCCCTTCCTTCTTTCCCGTGAGGTTCCAGGTCTGTAAATCGTCAGTTGTTCTGTTGAGCGTATATATGTGTATGTCGCAGACACCCGCTGGACGAGAGCCATCACCGACTGGATTCCGCGGGATGTCAAAAGAACACCAGGACGCCCACCAACGCGTTGTTCAGACTTCTTCGTGAAAGCCCTGAACGACCGGTATGACGCTCTTCGTGTTCCTCGAGCGAGGAGGATCCATTGAACCACTCTGGCACGCGACAGGGACTAACGGAGACGCTGCCTGCGCCCCGCTCGAGCAAGTCGATGATCAACGGGACGACAGGTGATGCAGGTGATATGCAGCACAGTTGTTTTAAACCTGAAGAAGGGCTTAAGGGCCGAAACGTTGTCAATAAATATTGGACAACTTCGAGTTTCACAACTGATAAGAAGACGATACCAGAGTGAAACTCAGGAAACAAACAGTCTTGAGGAATAAAAAAAACAAAAACATGGTAAATTGTCGATTTGTTTAAAGCCCAGCAAAGAAGCAAACCTGCAGGGCAACACGAAATCAGATTGCGTCGTGAACTCGAAAAGCTCGTCGTGATTTTTGTTCGATTGACACTGTAAATGCTTGCATTGAGCGGATGAGGATATATGGGATCTATCCTAGTGGGAGGAAGGGATGAGTCCACTCCGACTCTTGGACAATGGCGGCAAAAACTGCCAGTTTACAAATATTAGGTTGGCAACTAATTTCGTGGACTCTCAAAGAATCTTCAGCAAAACTGTTCATTAACAAATAACTAATGACAATCTTTAATTAAAATAAGATCCCTCGGAACGCAGAAGTGCTTCCCATATATCAGGTAGCTGGTCTATCCCACGGCCATAGAATTATTGTGCTTTTAAGGCCGAGAATCTTTGGAGGCGCATTTTGACCCGGTCCACAATATTGAATCGTCTTCCAACCAAGAAGTACTGCACCGCACTAAAAATGTAGTAGTCACTCGGCGCAAGGTCTGGGCTGTAAGGTGGATGAATTTGACGCTCCCAGTCAAGGTCTTCTATTTTTTTGAGGTGTCCGGTTAGCTACGTTCTCTCCGTTCGGTGGTGTCAAGAAGGTACTGACTTCTGGGAGCTCGTCAAGAACGGTTCCAGCATTAATGCTGTAACCTACTCTTCTCAACCTGGCCGCGCACAGGCTGAACTCCGCTGGAATCGGTTCAGACAGATTTTCAGGAGCGGAATTATCTATCAGCAAGATAACGCCAGATCACACGTCACGAATCGGGAGCTTCAAGATATCGAAGACCTTAGCTGGGAGCGTCTAACTCACCCACCTTACAGCACAGGCTGTGCGCCAAGTGATTAGCACCTTTATAGCACGCTGCAGCACTTCTTGGTGGAGAAACGACTTATTAATGTGGACCATGTCAAAGTGCACCTCCAAGGGATTCTTGGCTTCAAAAGCACAAGAATTCTACAGCTGTGGGATGGGCCAGGTAGCTGGTAAATGGGAAGCAGTCCCGCGTTCCAACAGATCTTACTTCGGATGAAAACTGTTATTTGTTATTTGTTTATGAACACTTTTGTTGAAGGCGCTTGGGAGTCCGCGAAATTAGTTGCCAACCTAATACAATATCGTGAAGTGATCTACGAGAGTACCTTCCTTTGAAATTT
>CANDYH010001090.1:0-16621 GCA_947396885.1 Heligmosomoides polygyrus polygyrus | reverse complement strand
AATCCTTTTTGAGAAAGTCGCATATCATCGTGATCCCCTCGACGAGATCTACCCAGTGCCACAAAAACATTTTTCGTTACTCCATTTTTGACAGCTATTTTTTCGAAAGCGCCAGCGGATAGTCATTAGCGAGGGACGTCTCCCACTAATTGCGCCCAAAGAGCATTTAAGTGCTCGGATTCAAAGCCAGCGTAGTTGACAGTAGCGCTTCTTTAGAGAAATTTCTGTAGAGCCAAAAGACAATAGATATATATTCCACTCTATTTTAATTATTTATTTGGATTATTCTAATAAGCATTAGCACATTTTCCTTTATCTACGGATCCGGCGACTTCTGCTACCGCGCTACCCGCAACCTCAACGAGATAAGTGAGAAGAAATGAGTTTAGGAATAACCGCAACCAGAAGACCTGAGCACGATTCAAAAATAAAACATTTGTGATTCGCAGAACCCAGCGCTCTTTACTGACTGTGCCTCAGTGAACGACACAATTCAGAAGCAAATGCATCGTGATCTGAATTGCTGTGATAGGCATGCGGAGGGAGTTAGACAAATGCGATGAACAGTGTTTCGAATTTCTATAAAGAAAAATAAATACTTCTATCAATTGCTAGGTGGGAAAATGTTTCAAGAGGAACAAATAGGGACAATCAATAGTCCCGTGTGTCCAATGGTGCTGAGGCGCTCCCTAGAAATGGCGCAGTACTGCTGGGTCTCGCACTCAGGTGCGAGGAAGACCTACGGTGGACGCGGGCGATGAGCGCAGAGTCCAGGTCGAGCCGAACGCTGCCTAGAAGTCGACCTCGGCGGAAAAGGAGCAAAATGTCGACTTTCTTGAAATATTATAAAACTACATTGTCAGGAAGCGCTTACAATGACAAGATGTGCTACTCTAGGCATTTTAGAGACTGAATGGCCCAAAGACCTAAGTGGAGAAAACAAAGTGGGATCAAGATGATGTTGGGGTTTCTCCTAGTTTCGGCACCTATAAAACACTACTTGATTGGACCAGGTTTTTTCCACTTTGCCTGTTTTTGAGACGTTCAAGCCAGCTTTGCACGAGAAGAATCTTAGCATCCTATTTCCTTTTTTTTAAAGAGCTACAGTACGTGCAAAATCGGAAAATCCACTGCTGAAGGAAAAACGCAACTGATTTGTGGTCGCTAGATGACCTCGCTGTCTTCCACCAAAGCATCCCACACCATCTCTCCTCCTGCATTTTGTTCACAGAGATATCTACCGAACATAGGAAAACCCCCAAGTGATCAGCTCCTTTTTCACAAAAGATACACCGCTTGTGAAACAGGGAGAAATCTTTACTGAGAGTGAAGCGTGTAGGATTTATGACAAGTGAAAAATTTTCTTCTTTCAACCTTAAAATGACTCCACCTGCTCCTATTCTACGTTTTAGAGTCAGGAATAGGGCCTAAATTTGTAACTTCCTTTGGAAAGAAGTTACCGCACACACAGGGAAAATTCACCGATGAGGAAGAAGGACGGGCTCGAGATGTGAAACTAGTATTCCTCCATTTGATACATTTGTAGATCAGTAGTTCCACAAGGGAGTTTATGTCAAAATATGTAATTATCGATCCCCTGTGCAGTCGTAGGACACGCCGGCTGTCGCATGCAGCAGAGTCGAGATTTTATCTTTGGCCGCCCAGGCCAAACAATCCCTTTATTCCTCCAAAGTCGGCTAATCAGTACTAGACTGGGTTGGCAAGGGTAAAACATTGACTTGTCCGTCGGCAGTCACCGTATGTCATTAGGTAGAAATATGAGTTCTAATCTCTACAATGTTTCTCAGAAGTAGAGTGCATGGCGCGTCCCAAGTTAGAACTGACTGCACCACCTATCTATTTTTATTGCTCTTTCTTAGTTGGACCAGACTAATGACTAATGTTACTAGATTTTTTGCTAGCGATCCGTAGATAAAGGAAAATGTGCTAATGCTTATTAGAATAATCCAAATAAATAATTAAAATAGAGTGGAATATATGTCTATGGTCTTTTGGCTCTACAGAAATTTCTCTAAAGAAGCGCTACTGTCAATTACGCTGACTTTGAATCCAAGCTCTTAAATGCTCTTTGGGCGCAATTAGTGGGAGACGTCCCTCGCTAATGACTATCCGCTGGCGCTTTCGAAAAAATAGCTGTCAAAATGGAGTAACGAAACATGTTTTTGTGGCACTGGGTAGATCTCGTCGAGGGGATCACGACGATATGTGACTTTCTCAAAAGGATTAAGATCGAGATGGCTACAGCAAGAGAACAGAAAGAACGCGGATAACGCGCCTACCGCGCCCTTTTTCCAATCCTTGTGGTGGGTATTGTACATTCTGCCTTCACGTTTCGGTCTGCGTCACACTCATAAACGCTCCAGTGGCTCACGAGGTAATTACACGATTCGGGCTTTCAAGTGTTATTCTCTCCAGACGTTAGTAAAACGACGAGAACAAAAAAACGTTACGTAGACAAAGAAGGGCTTCGTTTCAAAGAAGATTCCAGCATAATGTGGAAAAATGCCTACTCACATGATATAGGAGTGCACCGACGCCTCATTGATAAGGTTTTCAGCCTCCCATTTGGAATAGCAGTAGCTCTGAAAAAGCAACACACTCAGTCCGACATGGCTGCCTGCTGCGTGTGCAAGCAGATCAGGGAGCAAAATGTAGGCGAAACCATCATGAATTCGGTTTGATTTTGCGATGAAATCAGTTTCGATTCAACGACGAGACGGCTCGTCGAAACGCACCTTGAAGGGCCACTGGGTCTTGTACATCAGTGGGTCCGCCTCACTTTCAAAGACATTAGGCCAACGAGTTGAGCATTGAACGAACACACTGGAGAGGTGAACAAGTGGACAGCGAATCGAAGCAAGTAACTTTCGAACAACTGAAAACAAACCATTCACAGCCGGATTGCAGAAAGCGCACAAAGGGCTTGCCGAGTGTGCAGTGGCAATTCAGCGGAGACGCCTAGCAATTTTTCGTTTGCCTTTAGGTGATCATCCGAGGCGAAGCTCAGATTTGATTTCCTAGTTTCCGACAGATGGCGGATAACAACCGACTGCTGATTTAGGCCAGACAACAAACTATAAGAATAAGTTGCTCACAGTCAACATTGTGCAGCAGCAGTAACGCATCTCTGGGGAAAGGCTTAGGTCCTGAGCTTCATGCAAATTGAAGACCTTAATAGTGGCAAATTAGGCGATGAAGGTTGTCGTTGGCACAGCTACACTCACCAGGTCCGAGCGGTGCACTGCTTTGTGCAGAGCATCAAAGCCATTGAACTGTTCCACGAAGGATGCCTCGATTTCTAAACTTCAGTGACGAAACGGAAGGCTGGTCCAGCGTGTTGGAGGGAAGGTGTTGGAGCCTCCTCCATCTTCGCGCGTTCTGAACGAAAAACACATACCTGGCAGTCTTGGCTCGAAAGCCCCCGAGTGGGTCCAGGTGATCAGCTGGACCGAACGATCGCTGCGCTGGATGTGCTGCAGGAGGTGCTGTCCGAGCAGGGAGTTCGCTCCGAGAACGGTGACGATCATGGGGCAGCAGAAGGGGCGCCCTGCACTGCAAGCACCCAACGCATGCTCAGCCACTTGACGGGAGGGCACAACACGAAGGAAAAGAAGAATAGAAGGGAACGGAAGGAAGGAAATTGCGATAAAGAAGAAGAAGAAGAAGAAAGTGCTCGTCGCCCGAAAGAACAAGAAATGGAGGCGATTCATCACGAATCTCCCATGCTGCAGACAAACATCGTTTTGCTGACCGGCGTCAAATACAGTGGTAACGGTATGATGCCTCTAAGAGTATCGTTGCGCAGCATGAAGAGCCGAAAAGTTTTACGAGGAAGTCACCAGCTGGGCACTTTTCAGTCGTCAACACATAATACAACAGATCGGTGTTTTGCAGAGCCTTGCTCCGATACAATACTATAGTAATTCCCTCTCAGGATCTTGTCTGATGGTGAGACCCAAAAAGAGTCGCTGCGAATGGTAAGAAACTACTTCGAAAGTAAAGTAGTTGACATTTTCTGACGAGTTACATGCAAAGATGGCCAATCATCCGTTCCTGATAAATAATCAGCACTGCTGAATGTTTCTACCCAAAAACAATGTTGGTAACATAAGGCCCCGTTTATACTTCGATGCCGAGCGACGCGATGCGACGCATGTTGACCACATTGATTGAGCGACGCGATCGATCAACTTGGCCACTTCACATGCCGTCGCGTCGCTTGTCGTCGGAAGTATAAACGGAGCCTACGAAGCGAAATCACTGCTTCATGCTAGACTGTGATTAAGGAGATGCGTTATTTTCCAACGAAAACCATGAGATATATTGGAGTTCTCCATTTCCAAACAATCCGGAATCTTGATGCTCAACAGCAACCAGATCATGCCTTCTGCGATGTTTCTGTCATATTAAATTTTGTTATCACATGTATTATGTATTAAATGTGGTTATCACGTTTTCTCATGAAGTCAAGAGTGCCGTTGAATTTTATGCTGTTGAAGAACTAGGAGATGTTATGTATGTGTTACGTATAGATTGGCAACTAATTCTATTTAGACCATCAATGCTTACAACAAACCAAGGCCTTCATAAGTGCTAGTTTTTCAACGATGTATGTCTGCCCCACCATCATATCATACCACATCCTACTAATATAAAAGCGTTAGTCCGTCTGTCCGCATGTGTGCGTCGTGTGTCACAAACCTGTGTAAGCCTGTGAAACGTGTCGAACATGTGAGAGTAACCCATACGTACATGTAAAATCTGTTAAGGTTACCCTCACGTGCAATCAGTGAAACTGCACGAAAGTTGGTGGAAATGATTAGATTCGAAAAAGAGGGTGGAGTGGTTGATCGGGCGACCAATATCGATCGATGGTATCGATTTTTCGATCGGAGTTGTGAGTTTGAGTCAGATCTGATCCACCATTGCGGGGGGGGGGGTGTCACGTAACCATTTCTTCGAAAGAATCACTATCGCTAACTGGAGTTATTTCACTATGAAGGCGTCCAGACAGGACCTATAACGACTCAATTATATTATATTATACTTGCGCTCGAATGACCCACTCGAATAATTCGAATACTAGTACTCGAATTCAATTGTTCAAAGAATCGCGTTTTTTCGAATGTATTCGAATTCGAATTTTCAGAAAAATCGCGTCTCTCAAATACATTCGATTTCGAATGCTCGAAAATTTTCCAGGAAGCTAGAATTACTCGAGTATTTGAAAAGTGTCAATCGAATGCAAATAGAGAGTTTGTGTAACGGCGTATTTTGAAGAGGCTTGTTAGATTATCAAGGTAATTAGGATCTCCAGAACGTTTGTTTCTATGTATCAAAGCTCTGGCGCGATAGTGGCTCGGTGCCGGGGTAATGAGCGCCTCATCGATTCTGGTTACTTCCCGAGAAGCTTTTCTGAGAAGAGGGAGGTTTGTGCTCTCCTCCGCTGGAGCGTCAGCGGAGGAGAGCACAGACATAGGCAAGGGAAGGAACTGCGTAGTCTGGCTGGACTACCTTACCCGTTTTAAGGCACCTTGCCGGTGTGCAGCCGGCACGAACCCGCTTAGCACTGCTGTTATTCTTCTCCTTTTTCTTCCACGGTGCCACAGTGCAGGGTCCGTACGTTAGGTGTATTCCTCGATTACGGTAGCGTGCCGCCGCCACCACCACCGCCCCGTAGCATGGCGGGTTGTTGAGCCCGCCTCGGACGACGTGCTTGAGCAGAGTAGACTATACGCCGCGGAGCAAACCTTCTGTCGTAGGGTGGCGATTGAGGAGTTTATTAATTTTTGCCCTTCTTTCTCTTTGCTTTCCTCGTTTCATTATGCTTTGGAGCGCAGAGTGACCCTCGGTGGTGGGTTCGCCTTATAATACAGTTTAATGAAGGCAGAAATGATCGAATTAGTCACATCCACATGATAGTAGAGTCGGCCCTGTATTAGCCAACTATAAAGCAAGTAAAAGCAAAGCACATATGAAATGTTGGAAATAGACATGGCCTGAGAGAGACCCTATGAAGCTATCGTAGACTATGGAAGTGCAGGAAAGGGAGAAGCTTGATGTGTTGCTCCTTTTCCCATTTCGGCTTTGTAATCTCAGAGGGTCGCCATTCTCATGTGATCACCATTTTTCTCTTTTTCTTCAAAACTTGTACAAAAGAAAAATACAGTGCAAAATTAAAAAATAAGTTTTACCTGTTCCCGCACAGAGTCTGCTCTACGGCAGCAATGCGCGCTCTGCTCAACTCGCTCCACATCGTCCGAGGCGGGCTCAGTACCCTGTCATCCTACGGTAATCGAGAAACTGTAAGTATTCTCGAGCCTTCTACAGTAGTGGGAGACACCTAACGTAATGCAGCCTACTGTGCATAGACTTGTTTTTTCGTCCAGCTTTATCGATCGATTTTATCGATTTTTGCTCTGAGTTGGCCGTTGGGAGTCGGAGTCGAGTGGATCTCAGCCAGACTTTAAAAAAGGGGCGGCGTAGACCGACCGGCTGTTATTTATCGATCAATTTTTGTTAGGTTTAGTGTTTTCAATATGTGGGCTCGACAATAGTTACATTCACAAGTTCATCGCAAATAAGAAATGTCTGTTTCTACCATTTGCGCAAATCACCGGAAAGAAATGCGACGGTCCTCATGGCTGGCCTATTCCTGGCTACCTATGATATGCTTTGTGGCCGCAAAATTGACAGTGTGATAATCCACATTTTTAGATGAGCAGGACAGATTTCCTACAGGTTTACATACGCTTTCGCCTAACGGCAGTTAATGACAGGCTGACCTCATCATCAGTATGTCATTAGCTGCTGTTCGCCGAATGCGTTGCTTCATGAAGGTTCTTGAACAGTCAATCATTGTCCATCATCAATCATCATTCATTGTTTCTTGATTTCGTTAGCTCGCACAGCTTATCGACAAGCCCACACATGGGCTGAATATAATGGACATAGTTCTGGTCTCTGAACTATACAACACAACTAACCCCCTAGTAGTCCATCCCTTTAGCACATGTGATCACAAGTGCGTAGCGTTCGAAATACTTAATGCACCATTGAAACACAAAAATTCCTACAAGCTCATAAGAAACTATTCAGAGGACGATTTCGACTCAATAATCTCCGAAGTTGCGAAAGTTGATTGGGTTTCCATCAGCAACAATCCGAGACTGCTGACGATTTCTACGGCAACCTTCTCCGAATCTGTCACCAATCAGTTAATTAGTATATTCCTCTCGGCGCATTGAGCGGAGGGGGGGGGGGGCAGAACATGGGTTTCGACCGCCTTGAGCGTAGCAGTCGGATATGATGACGCGGAGTTTTCCATTTTACACGAACTGGCGCTTACGTACAAGTTGCAGCAAAAGTGGCCTAGATCAGACGGTCCGTCTCGCGCGAACTAAACGGGTAAAAACTCGTCCTACATGTGGGAAACGCCACGACGCCTAGTTCTTTTTTTAAGTACTGATGGATTGCCTCCCCCGTGGTGGCGATGTCCGTTCCTCCACGTGGTGCCACTGGAAACTGTTCGCTTTTGCGAGCCGAGCTGAACACGGACACTTGAATGCAGGCGACAGGCCCTAGAGACAGCCCGGTCTACGAACAGCCCATGTCACATCATATGGTTCATGGTGCTGAATGTTTCACGAGATAATGCTACGGCGTCCGTGGGAGCCGACGCGCACTCGCGAAGCCCGGCGAGTATGAAAAGTATGCGAGGGTCCCTGGTGCGAGGACGGCATCGGCGGGGCAACTGGCTAGTCCGAAAGTCCCGCAACGTAAGCAAGACCCGCGTGGCAACGCTGAATGTGGGTACGTTGTCGGGCCGCTCCTTTGAGTTGGCAGAGGCACTGGAGCGAAGGAAGATTGACTTGTGTGCTGTGCAGGAGACGAGGTGGTCCTGTAGCAAGTCAAAGGACATAGGCCGAGGCTATAAAGCCGTTCTGTGTGGCAGTCCCAGGACCACCAGCGGTGTTGGCATAATCGTCTCCGAACGGTTTCGAGACGCGATTGCAAGCGTGGAACGTTTCAATGACCGCCTGATGAAGGTCGTAATCGCTGGAGGACGACGGCGGTATCATCTTTTCTCTGCATATGCTCCACAGACTGGATGCTCTGAGCGAGCCAAGGATGAATTTTGGAGCCTGCTTGATGAGAAGACAGCAGAAGTGCCGTCACAAGACGTAATCATTGTCGCAGGTGACCTTAACGGACACGTTGGCTCTGCGAAAGACGGGTACAGCTGTCATGGTGATCTCGGTTTTGGTTCACGTAACGCCGATGCTGAGCGTATCCTCGAGTACGCGGAGTCGCACGACCTCACCATCGTGAACACCAGATTCCGAAAACGTGAATCCACCTTATCCATTCTACAGCGGGAATTCTAAAACGCAGATCGACTTTATCCTTGTGCGAAATCGTGACCAAGGGCTTGTCACGGACGCGAAGGTCGTGTCGTATGAAACGGTCGCTACACAACACCGCCCACTGATCTGCACTATGAGGATCACACCACCGATGTTTAAGCAGGTCGAACGGAGCGGTCCGTCAAGAATCAAGTGGTGGCGACTGAAAGAGAATGAAGCAGCTGTTACTTCGCGCATTCGGTTGCCGACGGTCACGACCGTCGACGAGACATGGAAAATGCCATCGACGCGATTCTCAATGCTGCGCGTTCCGAACTCGGCACTACGAAACCGGGACGGCGTAAGGTCGATAAGCAGACATGGCTGTGGACTAACGAAGTTAAGGAAAAAGTCCGACAGAAGAATCTCTCTCGCTTGAGTAGCGCGATGGCGAGCGATTTCTTTATCGACTCGCGAAGGTCCGCTATCGCCAGACAGAGGATGTTGAGAAGTTCTTTGGCATCAACGATGAGAACGGTCATCTACTCATGGACCGCAAGATGGTTTTGAACCGATGGCGCACCTACTTCGAGGAAGTCTCGACAGTAGGGTTTGCTCATCCGAGCATTCCATCTTCTCCTCCTGTATGCGGTCCCGTTCAGAAACTCACCGTAGAGTAGGTAGATGCGGCTTTGAAGAAGATGAAGCCGGGCAAGGCAACGGGCCCCGATGATTTGGCGGCCGACTTATGGAAGTCGAAATACTGGTACCCAACGAAGTGGCTGGCGACGTTCTTCAACCAGGTTATTGCGGAGAAGAAAGTGCCCGATATCTGGCAGAGAAGCACGACGATTCCGATTTGGAAAAATAAGGACAGTCCAGCAGACTGCACAAACTACCGTCCAATCCGATTGCTTTCGCATAGCATGAAGATCTTCGAGCGGATTGTCGACGGGCGCATTCGTGATACCGTCGAGCTCTCTACCAACCAGTGCGGCTTCGTAGCTGGTTGTGGCACAGTCGATGCCATACACGCCGTTCGTCTTCTGATAGAAAAACACCGCGAGAAACAGAAGCCGGTGCATCTTGCCTTCCTAGATTTGGAGAAGGCCTTCGATCGCGTACCGCGTGAAGTGATATGGCACGCCTTGCGACATCATGGAGTCCCCGAAGAGCTCATAGAGTGGGTACGAATACTGTACTCTTGTCCAAAGAGTCGAGTGCAAGCTCCAGCAGGTACGTCGATGGAGTTTCCCCATCTCTGTCGGAGTAGATCAAGGCTCTGCGCTCTCCTCTTTACTTTTCGTCGTCGTTATGGATGCCATATCGCGTGATATTCAGCAGCCAGTCCCTTGGACGTTGCTTTACGCTGATGATGTAATGCTTGCTAGCGAAGATGAGATTGAACTCCAGCGGCAGGTACAAGCTTGGTGCGATCGCTTGGAGAGATTTGGACTCAAACTTAATATCAAGAAGACCGAGTATATGACAACTGATGAAGACGAGTCCAGCTCCATTAAGGTAAATGGCATTGAGCTGCCACGTACTTCGGTATTCAAGTACTTGGGATCAGCAATCTCGTCCGATGGCGGTTTACTCGTTGAAGTCAACTCACGCGTGAGTGCAGCGTGGTCCAAATGGCGCTCTCTCACGGGAGTGCTCTGCGACAAGAAAATACCAGAGCGCCTCAAGTCGAAGATCTACAGAGCAGTCGTCCGGCCTGTAGCTATTTACGGAGCTGAGTGCTAGCCCGTTATCAAAGAAATTGAGAGGCGCCTCAGCGTAATGGAGACGAAGATGCTGCGGTGGACGGCCAGAGTTACGCGTTTGAATCGAATACGCAACGAATCCATACGGCAGAGGTTCGGTGTCACCCCGATATTTGAGAAGATGCACGAAGCTCGTCTGCGATGGTACAGCCACGTCCTTCGCGCAAAAGGTGACACTGTCCGAAAGACTGGTCTTAACCTTGACGTGCCCGGTAGGCGGCCACGAGGGCGACTAAAACAGCGGTGGCTTGATACACTGCATCAGGACTTGAAGATGGCTGGGTTGCACCCTGATCAAGCATTTGATCGGGAGAAATGGCGCCAACATTCCAGGAAAGCGGACCCCGCAACTAAGCGGGACAAACGCTGAAGAAGAAGAAGAAGAAGAAGCGTTGCCTCCCCCGTCCGCTCATTGCGCCTACCTCTCATTCCCTCTCGACCACTCAGAAAAATTTTTCAATTTAATACTTTTCCTGAAATCAAGAACAGATCGCTTGCACTGGCAGAACGATCCTCGATTTATATTGCACTCAAAAAGACTTAAAACGGGCACTACTCTGCCACCACATATCGATTGAGAAACGTCTCGCCAATCGCACAAACTCTCACGACTTCTACTGTGATCTCATCGGTAGCCACGTCCACCTGTCCCCACGCCATCTACCGCACGATGGATACGTCGCCCTCTCTGTTCTCTCTTCCGAGATCCGACACGCCATCTCGTCGGTGAAGAAGCACCCGGTCACGACAGGATCAGACCCGAACACCTGAAGAACCTCCCGCCAACGCACATCAACACTCTGGCGCGGCTCTTCACACGCTACCTGTTGGAATGCAAGGTTCCATCTCAATGGAAAACCAGCAAGACCGCCTTGCTATACAAGAAGGGAGACGTACACGACATTGGCAACTATCGCCCGATCTGCCTGCTGTCCGTAGTCTACAAGCTGTTCACCGAGTCATCCTGAATAGGATCAGCAGAACGGTGGACGAAGGACCGCTATGCGAACAAGCAAGATTTCGGAGAGGATTCAGCACAATAGACCACATACACACGAAGCTCATCGAAGTGTCGCGAGAGTACAAGCTGCCGCTGTGCCTTACGTTCATCGACCTGAAGAAGGCATTCGACTCCGTCGAGACTGAAGCGGTCCTCGAAGCCCTGCTCACTCAGGGCGTTCCTACTCAGTACGTCACAGTCCTTCGAGAGCTGTACAGTGGAATCACGACCAAGTTCTTTCCATTCTCCAACGGCGTCGTCATCAGGTTGTGGAGAGAAGTTCGGCAAAGAGACACCATCTCTCCGAAGCTCTTCAGCGCCACCCTCGAAAACGTCATGCGCGAACTAGAATGGGAAGGCATGGGAGTGAAGGTCGACGGCCGGCAACTGCACCATCTTCGCTTCGCTGACGACATCGTGCTCACATCATCGAGGATCAGTCAGGCGGGGCGAATGCTGACCGACTTCGATCGTGTATGTGGGAACGTTGAGTTGCAGCTGAATCTTACGAAGACGATGTTCATGAGGAACGGACAAGTTCCTGATGCTCCATTCTCGCTCAACGGAACGAACATCTCCGAATGCTCCAGCTACGTGTATCTGGGTTGCGAAGTCAACATGGCCAACGACCTAGCGCCAGAGCTGAGTAGGAGGAAACTAGAGGCTTGGGGAACTTTCAACAGCGTTGAAGAAGTCGCGAAGAATACGAAGAACATCCGACTCCGTGCCCACCTATTCGACTCCACCGTTCTTCCTGACCTAACATACGCCTCAGAAACCTGGGCTATACGAAAGCAGGATGAACACGCGATCAGTGTCGCGTCGAATCGAGAGGACGATGCTCGGAGTGACACGACTCACGCAAGTGAGAGAAGGCCTACGGAGTTCCGAGCTTCGCCGACGTTCGAAGATCAGAGACGCTGTCGCGTGGGCTAAGTTGTCGAAAATTAGGTGGTCCGGTCACGTAATGCGTTTCGCAGACACCCACTGGATGAGAGCCGTTACCGACTGGATTCAGCAGGATGTCGAGAGAATTCCTGGATGCTTACCAACCCGTTGGTCGGACTTCTTCGTGAAAGCCCTGAACGACCGATATGACGCTCTTTGTGTCCCTTGAGCGAGGAGGATCCATTGGCGCACTCTGGCACGCGACAGGGACGAATGGAGATGCTGCTGGCGCTCGAGCAAGACGATGATCAACGGGACGACAGGTGATGCAGATGATACTCCACAGTACCCCCTGGAACGTGCATTGGCTCCCTTACGTTTCTACTGTTTGTCGATGACTTTTTCTACTCATTACCATCAAGTATGGTGCTGATAGCTCAAAAAATCTTCACTGTTAACGACTTCTCGAAACTTCAGGACGCTATAAATCCCGTTAGCATTTGGTCCAAACAAAGGAAAATGGAAATTTCTGTTCAGAAAACAGCTGTGTGCATTGGGGATAACCATCCCGGCTTCAGGTTTACTCCGTATGGGAATCCCTTGTTGCAGGTACACGAAATAAAAGATCTGGGAGTATCTTTCAGCGACAAGCATGATTATGGAAAGCATATTAATGAAATAATCTCTCGCGCTATCTCAACGGCCAACTTCATACTAAGATCATTAAAACGCGTGAGCCAAAACTGCTTTTTCAGCTATTTACACTTCACGTAATGCCAATATTAGAGTATTAGCCTATCTGGAGCTCATACAAAAAGTCGGCCATTGAGTCAATCGAGAAGATTCAGAAAAGTTCCGCATACTGCAGCTTTGCTTGTGAGGGTATTATCAACTTCTCATATGAATGTCCTCTACAAAAACTGGTGGTGCAGTCTTTAGAATACCGTCGAAAGCTAATTGATTTCGCCCTGATGTACGATAAGACCACGGGTGAAACTTCATTAGCCATATCCGATGCTTTTGAAATTCCCTCGACTCTGGAGACGCTTAAAGGGCGTCCTATCGAATAAGGCCCGAAAGACCCACTACGACGTCTTCCGAAGATTCGATACTTGTGAGAGTGTACTAGGGGTATGCGTAATCACGATTTACGATTTTACTATTCGTAAATCGAAAATTTTCGTAAATGTGATCTTTGATCTGACTCCAAATGAGGCCATGCAGCCCGGGTTATAAAGTTGTGCCCACTTTAAGAGTCTCGCCCTTCCCTCTGTTCGTTTTAGTGTTGATGTTCTGATGTCGCACCATGACAGAAGACACGTACTGTGCACAAGTCTCTCGAGTTCGACTTATCTCCTTGCTTAACCGACTTTTACATTTTGCTTTTACTGCAAGGGCTGTCATTTGCTACCAGGTCTGTGCTAAAAAGTAAGAACACTACGTAATTAAAAATAAGCTCACTGGGAGATTGGACTCCTCCCTTCCCAGCTAGGTATGCATTACTACTGTCGAAGAACGTTCCATTCCAGTATACAGAAAGATGTTCGAGGCTATTTTTAGGGAAAATGACGGAAAGCCTTTGTGGTGAACCTCCTCGACTTTCGCCTCGAAGGCTCCGAAGAAGGCGAAACCACCGAAACGATAGCCGAATAAAGCACTGTAACAGTCTCGGTGCACAGCTTCACGATCTAGCAACAATCTTCAACAAAAATCGCTAATGTTTCTATCGATTAGCACTGTATGCCATATCACGGAGCAAATGGATATGATGTAAAAGCAAACTTGGGAGTTTTTCAAAGAAAGAGTCGAAGTAGTTTTTGAAATTTTAGTCTCCCGTTCCAGCAGCGTGGTTGAGATTGTCGCAAACACCCTAGGCCCCTATTATACCCCCGCGGGAGATTCCGCGGGACGTCCGCGGACGGACGGTGCGCCGCGGACGGTCGTCGTCGTCCCGGGGCGGCTAGCGTCGCATCGGAGCGCGTTTCCCGCGCCGGACTCCGCGGGACGACAGCCTTCCGCGGTGCAGTGCACCACGGACGGCTGCCCTCCCGCGGGCGGGAAGTATAACACCCCTCTCTCAGAAAATTTTGAACAAGTTACATGCGCCTTATGAGCTTCAAAACAAGTTACTTGCGCCTTTAGACTTCGACAACAAGTTACTTGCGACTTATCCCTTGCGGTTAGCTAACTTGCAAGGTTGCATCCAGGAATTTTAAACTTGCACGCAACTAGCTGCAGTGCAAACTTCCAAGAAACTTTCGTGCAAGCCAATGTTTCGCGCCTAATTCGTTTGAAACACTATGCACGCGTTTTCACACGCGGCGTGGGAGGAACTCCGCCGACGCTGCTTAGGCGAGCCAGCCACTGGCCTGCCCTTGCTTCTGTCACCTTCCTTATTTCTTCTGTATGTATGTGTGAGTGTTTCCGTCCGTCCCTCCGTCTGTCACAACTGGGGTGGGGCACGCACTGCGTACTGACCATACTCAACGGTTGATGTTGCTCAACAGCGTCCCGAAACTTCAGCCCTGGGGTAATCGAGGTCGCTGGACACATCTGGAGTTCGTTTTCGAAGTATCGATATTGGTCAAATAGTCGATTTTTGTGTATGTCGTTTATTTTTCTATTTCTTTATAACTTACTCCGATCGACGTAGTTAAGGTGTTCTTCTTGAGGAATCCATGACATAGGTGAAAGCTACAATTGATGATGAGAAGCTATTACCACGACGAAGCTGTTTAGAAGTTGTCAGTGCGGTCGAGAGCCGCTCTGACGGCTGGTACAAAACAAATAGAAATGAAAGTATGCATTTTATTGGTTCGCCAGTTTCTAATTTTGTGATCGAAACCTTCTCTCAGTGTTGTAACATTTGCGAATGAAGGGTTTAAGCAAGTCTAGAGAGGGTTGCATACTTACGTTCTTTTGAAACATCCAGGGAACCAAAACATGCTGACCTTCGCCTACCTATTTATGCACTTGTTATTCTTTTAAAAAATATAAACCAACGAAGACAATGCTATAGCGACGTATTATTAGGTTAAGTACGATTTCGAATAGAAAGGAAATATTTCTGAGAAAGGGGTGCTAGTTTGGAAAAGTAGCTAGTGCCATGTTTATTCCCACGGTTTGGAGTGGAACGAACAAGGTGAAAGGCTGTCTGAGTTCATCAAGTCGACCAAGAATATCCATGGATGCGTCGTCCCCTCTGTTCTCCTTTACGAAAACCTACACGCTATCTCGTCGGTGAAGAAATGTACAGCATCCGGTCCCGACAGGATCAGACCCGAACACCTGAAGAACCTCCCGCCAACGCACATCAACACTCTGGCGCGGCTCTTCACACGCTACCTGTCGGAATGCAAGATTCCATCTCAGTGGAAGACCAGCAGGACCGTCTTGCTGTACAAGAAGGGAGACGTGCACGGCATTGGCAACTACCGCCCGGTCTGCCTGTTGTCCGTAGTTTACAAGCTGTTCACTGGAGTCATCCTGAATAAGATCAGCCGAACGCTGGACGAAGGATAGCCATGCGAACAAACAGGATTTCGGAGATGATTCATCACGAACGACCACATACACACCATTACGAAGCCCAACGAATGTCGCGAGAGCACAAGCTACCGCTGTGCCTTACGCTCATCGACCTGAAGAAGGCATTCGATACCGTTGAAACTGAAGAGGTCATCGACGCCCTGCTCACTCATGGGGTTCCTACTCAATACATCAGAGCCCTTCGAGAGCTGTACAGTGGGTTCATGACCAAGATCTCACCATTCTGCAACGAAGTCGTCATCTACGTGAAGAGAGGGGTTCGGCAGAGGATACCATATCCACAGAGCTTTTCAGTGCCATCCTCGAAAACGTCATCCGCGAACTAGAATAGGAAGACATGGGAGTGAAGGTCGACAATCGGAAACTGCACCATCTCCGCTTTGCTGACGACATCATGCTCATAACACGGAGCATCAGCCAAGCGGAGCGAATGCTGACCAACTTCGATCGTGTATGTGGAAAAGTTGGACTGCAGCTGAATCTTACGAAGACGATGTTCATGAGAAACGTACCTGTTTCTGATGCACTATTCTCGCTCAACGGAACGAACATCTCCGAATGCTCCAGCTATGTGTATCTGGGTCGCGAAGTCAACATGGCCAACGACCTAGCACCAGAGCTGAGCAGGAGGAAACGAGCGGCTTAGGGAGCTTTCAAGAGCGTCGAAGAAGTCGTGAAGAAAACGAAGAACGTCCGACTCCGTGCCCACCTATTCGACTCCACTGTTCTTCCTGCCCTAACATACGCCTCAGAGACCTGGCTATACGAAGGCTGGATGAACATGCGATCAGCGTCGAGCAGCGCGGAATCGAGAGGGCGATGCTCGAAGAAACCCGAATCACGCAAGTGAGAGAAGGAGAGAAGGCCTCCGGAGTTCCGAGCTTCGCCGACGTTCAAAGATCAGAGACGCTGTCGCGTGGGCCAAGTTGTCGAAAAATGAATGGGGCGGCCACGTAATGCGCTTCGCAGACACCCGCTGGACGAGAGCCGTTACGAAGAAATGGAAATGGAAAAGGTTAATGCTAGAGATTAGTGAAAAACTTATATGT
>CANDYH010001088.1:0-31206 GCA_947396885.1 Heligmosomoides polygyrus polygyrus | reverse complement strand
TTTTGTAACATAGCTGTTGAGTGGAAGGGAAATAGTAAACATAAGACTTTCAATTTAATAATGAATAGGACTTTTTATTTGCACAGAAGTGACATGGGGCAGATATGCATAGGTGAAAAACGAACACATATGAAGGCGCATTTAGAGAGGCTTGGTTTGTTGTAAGCATTGGTGATCTAAAATTGACTCCTGTGATCATAAGAAAGTGTAGTAACAACCAGTGCTTGCAGAAATAGTGACAGCACTCGGACTTGAACTGAAAAGCCTGGCGATGTGCTCCTACGAGGCAGCAGTGTTACTGGCTGCGCCACCGAGGCACATCTCGTTGGGTGCCGTAGAGGTTGATAATATGTAGTTGCGCGCACGCTTTCAGGCCTCCTTTTCAGGTCTTTAAAAAAGCGTTCAACAAAAATTGACTGTGGTTCTAGACTCCACTTACAGGGCCCTACATCCTGCCAAAATAGCATCGCAAAAGCTCACCATAACTTGGGAATCTTTCCTTGAGAGAAGTCAGATAGGAGCGGGAGTAGCATTCGTGCTTCAAAAAGTTGCGTAATAATTCGGAGATATAATCCATTCTTTGAGGAAACGCTTACTTCGAAAGCAAAGGCCTTTACCTGCCCAAGCAACACAAAACGCTTGGTGGTTACTTGGCCTATTAAATTTGGCATATGTTTCCACCACGAACTGAGTAGAACTGTCGGCAGTTTCCTTACAAGCTAGTGCTTGTACCATGGGCTCTGAAATCGTAAATGCCGGAGCTAACTCTGCTAGGGCTTAAGTTGAACGTATTTGTCGAAAATACTATTGCTTGTTAAAAATACGTTAACGGAAAGTCTAGCATACTCTTTCTGTTCCATTAGTGGATGTCCTTACTCTCTTTGTTAACCGTGAGGTGTCACTTTTCCGTTCGGAAATATAGATCCGCGCTAAAGCGACCAAACGCTAAAAGTTTTGAAATTTCTCAGCGGCTGTGGGCCGCTTGACAAGGAAATCGCCTCTCCTTCAATGTCGATATGCATTTGAGAAACAGAAGGGCGTGAGGCTTTCTGCGGTAAACATAATCTATGTGCGTCCAAGTGAGGACTAGTTTGTCCTCAACCATAGTGGGCTCCCCCACTTGCAAATTGTCAGAACGCCAAAAGGGCGACACCCTCAGAGCGCTTGTCTAGGGCGGCTTTATGGGAGTTTAGTTGTAGGAAATCAGATTACGATCGATGAGGATGCGGGCAACGTCGCCGTAGGCGGCGAGGGAGATGGCTCGCTAATCCGATTAGCCAACCCACATTGTCCCTTTACAGTTTCAGCAGGTCGTGGAAAGCTTTTATGTGCGATGGATTCGGTGCCTAGTGCTCCAACTTGTAACACTGCGCTTCTATGGTGCAACAGAAACGCATGTTTCCGGTCGCAATCCGATTTCCGTCAACTAAGCTCTCACAACTCTCATAACTAGACAAAGCAGCTGAAGATCTTTGTTTTCGAAGTAAGCGATTCCTCAAAGAACGGATGACGTCTCCGAATTATTACGGTAATTTTCTGAAGCACGAACGCTACTCCTCCCTCCCATCCGACTTTTCAGGTTGTAAGTCAGCCAAACTACGTTTCAGACAGCTACAAAAAATAGAATGTGTTAAAAAATAACCTGCTTTGGACTTTGCCGTGCTTTTTAGGTTTACCAAGCAAATGAGAAATTCTGAAAGAGAAAAAACGTGCCGCGCCAGGGAGATCTCTGGTAGCCATTATTGGCCAAGGAAGTCAACAGCAATCGGCAATGAAAAATTAATTAAATATATAACTGTTCTCGAACCACCATTGCTAAACACCTCATGGAACTGGATGACGTTGAAATAGGCAGCAACCAGAGGTTCAGCGGCCTACGGGCTGCCGCTCCGCTTGGTCGCTGGCTTCGCCCACAATCCCGGAAAGCAAAACTCATTCCTGCGACCGCTCTACTTTTCTTTGTAGACCTCACACTAATTACAGTAGAAAAATTTGCTCTTAAATACTAGACAGGATAGGATGGTGTGATGTGACAGCGACAGCAAAGGCTCCTCTCCAAAGTGGCTCTGCGGCCTAACCTATTATAGATATCTGTTGATCGACGCCATGGGTGTGCGTAAATGAAATCCGAAATCTCGTAAATCGTAAATCGTAATTTCGAAAAAAGCGTCGTAAATCGTAAACCGTAAACCGTAAATCGTAAGAGGTATCTGACGTGTATTGGAACTAAATCTCTAGATGTTTTTCTGCTAAAGGTACTTGAAGTTAAAGAAAATAATTATTTATAGCCTTATTTTGCTGAATGGTTTTTTAGCCAACTGGATACCTTTAAAATAATTAAACACCTTTCAAACGAACTTTGTACGAAAGTCTAATTGAAATGATGATTTAAAAAATTATCCTCAATGGAGGAGGCGTGCTTGCTGCTGCGAGCATCCGATACCAGGTTCTTGGTTCGGATTTTCCGTCTTGGCCAACCAAGCGTTTCATCCCTCCGGGTCAGTGGACTGCTACCAGACTTGTCTGAGAGTGATAAAGCACTGACTTATTCATCGGCTGGCCACCGCAGGTCAATGTATAGGCTAAATACGTGTTTTGCCTTCAAGACATCCCGTGGAAATAGAATGCGTGCTGCCGAATCTCGAAAAGGGTTTAGTAACGCCGTACTTTATCATTTATCTTATTTATTTATTTATTTATCTAATATCTTGTATGGTGAACGAATGAAAGCACAACCATTATCTTATATGGTGACCGAATGAAAGCACAACCATTAAATTCATATCCTCTTCGCTAGAGCCTTTAGATTGCGTGTAAATCTACTTTAGCAAAAACAGTCGCAACAAGCCACCATTGAAACTGAAAAATAAACGAAATTTGTTTAACCACTCCCAATTCAGTGAAAACAACACTTCCTTAAGTTATACAACAAACATCCTGGGTGAACGCATTGCCAAATCCCATCATATGACATACAGAAAGTCTCTTCCTTCCCGCATTTTGAAATAAGCCAAAAATCCTATTGCGGACAGATAGCACTGAAGCAGTACAACCATATTTTTCTAAACTCTATAGTCGGTTGTTTTTAATAAATGGGCGTATACTTTAAAATATTCTTGAGTTGTTTGGAAGGATTCAGTTTGATGTGCAAAAAAATCGAGCTGGAAAGGCTTTAGTTTGAAATGGTAGAGGTTATCTAGCTAGAAAAAGTCCAGTCGAAACATATTGAGTTAATGGTGCACAAACGGTCGCACGAACTTAGTTAAGCATCTATTGCTTAATGAGAGGCTAACTAACAGTAACTGAAGCATTCTACCCTAATTTAGAAACTATGTTAGTAGTAGACGCACTATGACGTGTGTGGGCAATCCGACAGAAACGTCATTTGAGTCGAGTAGCTGCTCCAGACCTCGCTTTCAATCAAAGATGATGTTCTATCATGGTTTTGAATCAATTCTATTCGATTGGATTGGTTTGGGTAGATCATGGACAAGCCGACACGACACGATAGTTAACGAATAGATTAGAATCAGCGAATAGTGGTCTTCTTTCGTCTACAAAACGACCACCCCCCCCCCCTTTTTTTGGCCAAAATGGAACGGTCTTTTCTGACAATTTGAATGCGATACGTCTTTTTAGGAAGACAGCAGGAAACACAATCTCGTACTGAGGCGTTTATTTTTCGTTGCTTTGTGTTGTTTCTTCCTAAGAAAAAGTCATAGCGAGCTTTAGCACTTACAGTGTTAAAGAATTGGTGAACTAGAACCGGAGCAGCCTGTGCAGAAGGCGGTGCCTTCTGCCTCAATTCCACATCAGAATGTTTAAGAAAAATCAAACATGAAATGGTATTGCACTGTGAGGAAGACTCTAAATGGTAGCCAGTTGTTGCACACCATGCTTCGCCACATTATGTGAACCCTATTTTGTGTGAATCAAAGATCAGGTTTACGAAAATTTACGCTTTACGACCCAAATTATCGTAAATCGCAAAAAGTTGCCAAAAATCACCGTAAATCGCAAAATCGTAAATCGTAATTACGCACACCCCTGATCGACGCTGACCCTTTTTATTGTGGCCAGTGCCTTCATGTGATCTCGTTTCCGTTTAGATGGCAGCAGCCTAACAGTCAGGTTCCTTTATTTGTTGATTCATCGCATTTGTATTGAGTTGATAACTGCGGGAACCAACTACGCTGGTCAAGGCTACTTTCTATCACTGCTCGCTTGAAATGAAGTCCAGGTTCCAAATGGAAGCGCGTTTATATGCCACAATCGCGCAGCTATTGCCCACTCAGGAGTTCATCTCCCTCGTCTCTTCGGAAATAATATTTTCAGTACACATCGCCTAGTGCCCTCAAAATTAAGGCCACAGGACGGGTTTCATAACACTCGGGCAAAACCGACCAACAGATCAATGTCAATTGTTGGCATGGATTTTCGCCTAAAACTGACCTTCTAAACGGTAACAAATTCCGAATGGTGATCAATGGATGCACATAACAACATAATGACAAAATTAAACCGTCCATAACCATGATAATCTCGATTTTTGTCCAAAATGAAGTTTGTGACGGTCGACAATAGGCAATAAAATAATCATTCGATATACGGATGTCCTTTGCGGGATGTCGGTGACACATCTTCCGAGTGCCGACGCACGTGGTGATACGTCTACATAATCCGAGCACTCATGGCACAACGTCCGCTACATACCACACGCTCTGCGGTACGTCTTCTAAACCCGAACGTTTGTGATGCGACGTTTTGAAAAATCTTTGGACAGACGGATGGACAAACGGGTTCGAAGTGCCTACCTCCTACCAATCGCCTAATTGGGGGCTTTCTCAAATAGCGCTTCGGTATCGTCATTGCTGAGCTGGACACATTATATACAAGGATCACACTATACAGCGAATAGGAATGGTATCACTAATAAAACCCAATTTTTATTGCGCATAACGAAATGTATAGAATGATGGCAACTGATTGGTGTTTTCAAACTCGAAGCGGATTTTTAATGACTACGTTTCGAGCTCGTGTTCAGCCTTGGTCTGCCTTTATTGATCCCTCTTATTGATAACCACCCCTTACCGGTTCCCCTTACTGGTCCCCTTCATCGTCCCACTTCCAGGTTCCGCATTTCTGGTCGCCCACCTGGTCCACCTCCCTCCGTGGTCCTCCTTGGGGACATGTCTTCTGAATCCGGACTACCGTTGCGCGGCGTGTTAGTGACACGTTTTCTTTGAACCTGGACGCCTGGTTGCCCTTCCTTTTCCCCCTGTTGCCCCCCCCCCCGCTTCTCGCACCCTTACAGGCCGTCCTCCCTTTTCACTTGCTGGTATCCTATTCCCCTTACCGTCCCTTCCTATTGATTCCCTATATAACCTCTCCTACCTTACCGGTACTTTCATGCGCCCCGTTCCTGGTCGCGTTCCTGATTCCCCCTTCGAGCCCCCCCCCCCCCCACCACTACAGCCCCTCCGTGCTAGTTTCAAGCGTGCGGTTCGACTTTGCCCAAAATTTACGAGCCCTATTCCATAGCAGATCTCATACGACCCCTTGTTTCCATTACTGTTTCATGTCTAATCGGCCTTGATTTTTTAAGCATTTTTGCTTTTAGCCTCTTTTTATACCATTTAATAGTTTGTCGACTTTGTATTGATCAGGTTCTGGTGCTGAGCTCGGATGGAGCAGCTTGACGTAAGTCACCGGCTTTCCTCCACGTTTCATCGAGAGTCCCGACCGTTGGTAAGTTGACGCGAGAAATCACAGCTCCTTCGTTCTCTTTCGTTTGCCACCGTTTGATTCTTGCTGTGGCGCATAGCTCCACATGCCTTAGCGGAGGTGCGGTGGCCACCAGAGCGCAGAGCAGCGATCGGTGCCGTGCTTGGTACTTCAATACAACCAGACGTTCAGCGGCCTCGCGGCCGCCAAACGTCTGGTTGCGGGCTACGCCCCCAAACCCGGAGCATAGAACAACCTCATCCCATATGGTTGTTGTGGGCTTCGCCGCCAAACCCCGAGAACAGAACAACCCCAATCTTCCTCCTTTCCTCTTCAGTCCTTCTTACAGTGAAAAAACTGGTTTTACTATATAAATTAGTGAAGAGGGATATGGTGGGGCAGAATTTTCACTGCACATATGAAGCCCATCCACCCTCCATCACATGCACGCGATTTATCCTCCGAAGCGCTCGTTCTCTACGTGTCGAGAAACAGGTAATGTGAGTCCTAATTCGGTGCTTAATCAGCAAGATTATAATTAAAATTAGTCGGTACTGGTCGACACTGCTTACTGTCCGACGGCAATAATACTCTTCCAAATCCCGTGGTCACTCTCTTTACCCCTCCCTCCCCCCTCCCCTCCCGAAATACTTCCTTTCCTATGTGCTGGCAAAGAAACGGAGTGAGAGTCAAGCACGCACATGTGGCACTGAGTACCGATTCACGTGTTGCCACGACGTCTATGACACTCGTTCTGCACGACACACGTGCCACGACTTCTGTAAGCTGTCTTCGGAAATCCGACACACCCTGAACGATGTTGAGGGAAAATGCTAGTCCCCCCCCCCCCTTATTCGCATTCCTCCCTCTATTGGTCCCCTTTGTTGGTCCTCTTTACTGGTCGCCCTCACTCGGAATCCCTCAACACGACGTTAGACGACGTCTTCAGCACGTCTTCTGAATCCAGACGCACCTGAACGACGTCAAGGGCACGCCTCCTGGATCCCCTGCACTCGATCCCCGTTCACACTCTGACGCGTTGCTCCTTAAATATCTCGTAAACTTTGACGATCAGCCGCCAAGGATATAGTTCGCCAGCAATCGCCCATGGTTAAGCTCAAAGAAAGCCCGGCAGTCATGCGCCGCACTGAAGTAGGCATCTTTTGGCTTCGGTCCCCCCTCCCCGTGACGGACACGTGACATTGCCCGATTATATATAGTAGGATAAGAGGTGAGGTGGAAGCATGCTTGCGGAACGTTACGTTCACTGTGGTAAGTTTCTGCGCTTTCCAAAACTCAAGAATAGGCTCACCATCTTCATTGTGTGACCAGTATTCAGAACCAGGGATGCGCGGAATTTCTCTTTTCTGATTTTCTGGCAATTCTTGAGCAAATGTTTTCTGTTTTCTAGGAGAATGGCCAAAAAATTTGCCAGAAAACAGACTCTCATTCGGAATTCTGTTTCAGAGTATTTTAAATTACATGCTTGTTGAGTGTTGATGTGTTCGTGCAGAAACTGCGCCATACACTCGCCTCACATTATATCGCTTTCGACAGCACTTCTTGCCACGAGGTTGCTAGATGGAACTTCTATTAGATCGACGTTTCGATCGCCTCGTCGTCTCTTCAGAGGCACGATGCTCCACCGTCTGAGCGTAGCTGGTCCTACTAACGCTGAGTGGTAACGCAATCGCTACACTCAGACAGTGGAGCATCGTGCCTCTGAAGACGACGAGGCGGTCGAAACGTCAGGCCTATAAAAGTTCCACCTAACAACCTCGTGGCACAGAAGTACTGTAGAAAGTTTTAACAACAATGCCGAGTTTTCAAGATGAGAGGACATGGAGTCTATTATGCCGCTTTGTTTGTTTGATTGATTGTGTAAGTGCTGCTGACACGGATTCCCTTCATAGACCATTTCTCGACTCTCATAATTTGGCTTTGTACGCTTTTAACAGTAGCTTCAGCCATCTACGATAATTTACTACTTTATATTAGGGCTACAAGACTAGTGTTCTAGAGGGCATTTAATTATTTGTTAACTAACCCCTTCTTCTGGGGACACTGTGGATAGGATTATTCTCCACCTCCGGTTTAAAAACTGAAAATTGTTGGCTGTCATCCCCGTGACTGTTTCACGCAGAGCCTTTGGCGATGCTACCTTTCTAACTCTGAACCTTGCTCACCTTTTGGTTGACAGAAATGACGTAGTAATCGACAAAAAAGTTTCAGTCACCTGTGATTTCGCTGACATAGTGTTACAGTAGTACATGAATAGTACAGCACAGAATAGTAGCACATGATACATAAAATGTTTCATGTATCACCTGTACCATCATGTCGTTCGAGAGGGCACAAGCAGCGTCTCCATTCGACCCTATCGCGTGCCAGGCCAGAGTGCTCCAATGGATCCTCCTCGCTCAAGGGTCACGAAGAGCGTCATATCATTCGTTCATGGCTTTCACGAAGAAGTCTGACCAACGCGTTGGTGGGCGTCCTGGTGCCGGATTCATCAAAGTTACTGCAGTAACTTTGATGAATTCTGCCCCGGGCTTTCTCTTAACATTCCGCGGAACCCACCGGTAAGGCCCTCGTCCAGCAAGTGTGGGGGGGGGGCTTACCGGTGGGTTCCGCGGAATGTTAAGAGAAAGCCCGGGGCAGGATTCATCGGGGGGGGGGGGGGGGGCGAAGGGCGAAGACGACCGCTTCAGTTTCGACGGAATGAGTGCCTTCTTCAGGTCGATGCACGTAAGGCACAGAGGAAGCTTGTACTCTCGTGACACTTCGATGAGCTTCGTAGTGGTGTGTATGTGATCGATCGTACTCAATCCTCCCCGAAATCCTTCTTGTTCGCATGGCTGTCCTTCATCCAGCCTATTCAGGATGACTCGAGTGAAGAGCTTGTATGTAGACTGCGGACAGCAGTGCGACAGTTGCCAATGTCGTGCAGGTATCCCTTGTATAGCAAGACGGCTCTGCTGCTGTTCCAGTGAGATGTAATATGTGAAGGATGAGCGAGGCGAGGCGCAAGGCCTCGTAGAAGTGATCTTTTTGGTGTATTGGTATATTTTTAGGTTATTAGTCTTGTTCTATGTAGTGTTCTGTTAGCAATTCTGTTCATTATTCCAGTGTATTTGTTGTTATCTCAGCAGCGGGATCGATCAATGGACGTCCGCCTCGCCTGTGCCCAGCGCCGGTCAGTCGGAGGCGGCAGGGCGGCTTGTCCACTTAAGGGACCGACCTTTCCCCCGCGCAAACCTATATAAAGGGGGCCCGGGCGCGCCGGGCGCAGTTTGGACTGGTGTCGAGTTGGCAAGCGGCCGGATTTAGAGGGACGGGGCACAGCAGAGACGGACGATCGACCCCTGCTGGTGCTATAAAGATCAAATAAATCAATTCTCCTGTCCGGTTCAGGCACATCCCTAGGCATCCGTTCCTCGGCTGAAACACCCCGGCGTAACAAATATGATATGTATAGATGGTGAGTAATAATAATATGATGGAGAGAGTAAATGTTTGATCCTATTCTATAGTGTCTACGCATTGAAGAAATCACCCTTTCACCCAAAAGTTGTTATGCTGATAGCCCCTCCAGTAACAATCTATGTTATTCTGTAAAATATCAAGCCAGTATCCAACATCTTTAGTCTGCTATGGAGTGGCTAGGTTCTGTAAAGAGCATGAGTGTATTGGCCTGAAAACTCTAGCTATGCGGAAAGTAGACCACTTGCAAGGAAAGGTATTCTCGAAGTACGAGAGAACTAGGAATATAGATTCTGGAGCAGCCAACAATACTTAGCGAATCTCTGTACACCTTCAAACTGTCTTGCTAGAGTGAGTCTAGCTATGGAGTTGAAACGTGCAAACAGTAGCCAATGAACCTTAATCGTGTTCGGTGCTTTAAGAGGTCGGTTTCTTACTAGTGGGATCACGAATTTTGTTTTGTGATTAAATCTTCATTTTGGACTGTCTACTGCTATATTTTTACCGCTACATGTGAATATGAATGTGATAGGTAAAGCTCATCATTGTTTTATACGTGAGTGTTGGCAACAGCCAGCGATTGCCTTTGGGCGAGGAGACCGGCGGGTAGGAGGTGCGACGGCCTCGCCTCCCGCGTGTCCTGTGGGCCCGTTGGCCACTACACCGGACAACACGCCTCCCACTCCCCCATATAAGAAGCCCGCAGTGGCTATTGTTGTTCTCATTTTTGTTCATATAATTTGTTGTTGTGGCTCTTTTTGAGCTGAGATAGAAACTCTCCTCCTCTTTTCTGTTTTCGTCTATTGGTATAGAAATTGTCACAAGTCGGCTCTGATCGAAGCCGCGTATAGATAGGATCGTGCTATCCTCGCCTCATCGAAGAACGACATGGGGGCCAAGCTAGCCGAAGCGGAGCGAATTATGCTGATAATTACAGTGTACCAATAAAGTGTCTTCTATCGGTAACAAAAGAGGCACTGCCGTGGATATGCTGATGGACCAAGAAGAGTCAGTGGCGACCGAAAACAACAAAGCTGTTGTTGCTGAGGGTGAGGTGAGTTCATTGGATCCTCAAATAAATAACGCTCTAGAGAACATTGTTCGGCGTCTGGAGGACATTCTCGATGCCCAAGTACGTCATATTTCGTCGCCTAAAAAGCAAAATATCCTGGAAGCAGTTCGCGGAGCGGTGGAAATTGCCAACGAGAGAGCGAGAATGTCATTCAGCCGTAGCAGTCACCCAATCTTCAAAGAAATTGGTCTGACTCCGAAGCAACTGCGCACAATTTTGCTCATAGCAGGCAGTAATAGTAGCTTAATGCAAAACTTGGCTGCAGATCTAAGCTGCGAAATGGCAGAAGTGCTCGCCACTGTTAACGCTAACATTCTCATCGTTGAGAAGCCTACATCACACTTGGCTTGTTAAATGCGTTAAGCTCAAACAACCTTTTACAGAGCCAGGTGACCAACACAGCCGCAAGGTTGGTGAGCAGCATGGACGCCCTTGGAGGACAGCAGCAGCCTGAAGCTCAAGCTACAGGTCCACAAGGTAATGGAACCAGTGCAGATAAATGGTCAGCTGTTAGTAGGTAACTTCTATCGTTGAGGAAAAACAAGAATGGAACCATTCAGGGCTGCCACGAAGAGCTACCAGCGCCGCGAGACCTCCTGATACGAGTTGCGACGGCCTCGCCTCCCGCGTGTCCTGTGGGTCCGTTGGCCACCACATCGGACAACACGCCTCCCATTTCCCCTATATACGCAGCCCGCAGTGGCAATTGTTCGTTCTCATTTTGTTCATATAATTTGTTGTTGTGACTCATTTTGAGCTTAGAAAAATCTACCTGATCTCTTCTGTTTTCGTCTATTGGTATAGAAATTGTCACAACCGGCTCGGATCGAAGCCGCGTATAGATAGCATCGTGCTATCCTCGCCTCATCGAAGAACGACATCATATATAAGACACTCTTTTTCTTACTTATCCTCTCCAGTCCCAACCTTTGAAGACCCAGAGCATTTATTTTTCACAAACGCTCATAGTATTGCGTTTAATGATGTAAGGGCGTTAGTCGTGAAAGGGAGCTGATGAGTTGCGTTGCATACTTCAGATGCCGAGATTCCGAGGATCTGCTATTCAAGATTTACAATTTATGATTGTTTTGAATCTGAAATGTACTAGAAATTTTTTATAAACGCTTGTCGTCCGCGACCCATTTCTAGTCATACAAATTGCTACTGGAAAATGGATCTTTTGGCTAAGTAATTAGGTTGCATAATAAGTGCGAAATCTTCTGTTCTCAGACTTTTCTGTTTTCTGATTTCTGTTTTGGCATTTTTGTCTTTTCTGTTTCCTGACTTCTGGTTTCTGGCATTTTTGGCTTTTCTGTTTTCTGATTTGTTTTCTGGCGAAAGCGATTTTCTGTTTTCTGAAGCACTCGTCGAGAAGTCGGATGTAGGGCAATGGTACACCAGCATGCGCGAGCGCGTTCAGAATGGCGTTGACTTCCACAGGGTCGGACGCTTTCCGATAATCCACGAAGACAAGGACAAGTGGGATGTGGTCATCGCGGCTCCTTTCGATGAGTTATGAGACAGTCTGAATATGATCCATGCAGGAGAAATCCTTGCGAAACTCTGCTTGCTTCACTGGTTGGTACTCATCCAAGTAACGCTCCATGCGGTTAAGCAATACGTTGGTGAAGATCTTGTACATAACCGAAAGAAGAACAAGACCGAAGATGGATCGATACTTGTTAATATCCTACTGCTAGCCTGTTTTGAAGATTAGAACTGCTTTCGACTCGTTCCATGGTCCGGAATCCTACCAAGTCGAAGGTAGTGGTTGAAGTGCTTGGCAAGAAGTGAGCAGAGGGCACTGCCACCCGCACGAAGGAGATCAGCAGAAATGCCGTCCGGTCCGGGAGCAGTGCCCGGTTTCATCCTTCTGATGGCATGAGCAACTTCTGATTCCAGAATGGGAGGTACTTCCTCAGCTGCTGGCATCAAGCATTTCGGGACAGTGACGGAAGAGCGGAACAGATCTGTGTAGAATTCTTGAACGATGGCCTCCATCGCTCTTCGAGACGTTTGCATTGTTCCATCCTTATCCACAAGGGCTGAAATTATTGCCTTCTTGTCGCAGAGATCTCGTTTGCACCGCTTTATGCTTGAACCTTTCCCAGCCGCTTCTAACAGCTTCAATCTTCTGTAGGCTTGAATGGGCTCCTTCACTGCAATTCGACAGGCCTTCGAGGTGGTGACTTTTTCCAGATGGGAAGCATTAGGATCCAGTCTAACAGCTCTTCTTTGCTCCAAGAGCTCAATCGCATGTGCGCTGAGTCTTGAAGCAGACGGTGATGTGGCTCCGCAAGAGCTGCTAGCACATTTCAACAGTCCTTTGGAGAGAAGGTCGTAGTCTTCCGATAGATCTTCAAGAAGATTCCAATCATACGACTTTATTGCATATTCCAACTCCTCAGACTTGAATGTGGGTATCCTCACCGGTGCCGGTTTATGAGTGTCACGCTTGAACATCCTCTTTTTGAGAGTCAGCTTCGCACGGACAAGACGGTGATCCGAGCCGGTGTCAAATGAAGGCAGCACGGAGACGTCGAATAGACTCCAGCGTCTGTTTGTAAGAACATGGTCGATCTCCGAACGTGTTTCTCCATTTGGGCTTTCCCAGGTCCACCGTCGGTTTGAAGGCTTCTTAAACATAGAAGTTCCATGGTAGAGACGGCACGCGGATAGGAAGTCTATCAGGCGCTCTCCGTTTTCGTTCCTTAAGGAAGTTCCATGTGGTCCTAGCCTCCATTCGTCGTGATAATTCGTACTGACGATAGCGTTAAAGTCGCCAACGACAACTTTGTAGTAGCTCTTCTCGTCGTTGACAGTCCATTCGAACAGCTTGTAGAATTCCTCCTTTTCTTCATCTGTGGCCGCAGATGTTGGAGCATATCCATTTATGATGGAGATGGTTCCTTGATCTTTGGTTTCCAGACGAAGAACAGCTACTCGCGGACTGATGATCTCATAAGAGTCTACTAGGTGGTGCACTGTCGAATTGACGAGAAATCCAACTCCGCCAATATTCTTTCTGTCCACCTTTGCTCCGATAATGAGAAGCTCGTTGTGGTCGGTCCTTCTTATGGTTTCCGTTCTGCCTTTCGTCTCCTGCAGGGTGATAACGTCGTATATGATGTTGCGGCTTCTGTAAAGCAGTATCCGAAGATCCCGCTCAGATGCGATCGAACGACAGTTATAAGTGCAGACAAATAGGCAGTTTCCGTGTCGTGGTGGGAGGGGGTTTCCGGTAGTCCGATTCCAATGACGTCCTGATAGTTTAACTCCGAGATTAGATGGCCCCTCGCCGGAGGTGGATGCAACCGACGTCGTAGAAGTCCACCTCCGGCGCGCGGAGGACTGGGGCGCGGGTTTAGTTGTTTGAGCCGTAGCGGTGGTCTGGTTACTCACATGTTCCTGGCCAGGATACAGGAGAGCCGCCCATACACGACAAAGCCTCGCGTACTGCGTGACCGTTTGTGCCGCTGGCCATCACTAAAGTGATGTTCATCCCTTCACCGCGGTGAGCTGGCACATGAAGAGAGATGGAATTAGTCAACAAATGTCGCGTTGGAAACAGCGTACTGATTCGAATGGTGCTTACTTCATCTGAATTCGCTGGGCATGAAGAATGTTAGGATCGTTTGAAATGCGCCAGTCAAAACCGTAAGAACTCTCCGTCCACCCTTATGTGTGTCCTATCTTAGTAAATCGATTTTCAATCAACAAAACTAGTAGCGCTTACGATTAGTAGTAGTCGTTCAGAACGTGGCCTTTTCGCCACAGATGCTGAAATGCAAAAGTCCTAAACTTTGCAGGAAATGTGGTGTGCGCAACAAGAAGAAACATGCACCTTCGGCATGTTGTTCCTTAGATTTTTTCTGAACGAAGAAAAATGCAGAGAAGTGTAGAGCGAAATATTCGATTACCTCTAAAGCAGTGCTGTGGTTAACAACGGATGATCTCATAAGATTCTACTAGGTGGTGCACTGTAAATCATTTCATGATAAAATAAAATGCACCGCAACCATAACAGCCAACATAACGGAAATATATGCCGTAAAGCCTAGGCCTACCAAAGTTTTCTTCCCACTTGTTCTTCAGCAGCTATATGCCTTTGTTTATATGAACTAACCCACAAAATAACACTGTGATAACGTGTGCTTTAATTTCAACGCTTCTGCGAACGATGTTTAGGAGAACTCAATATTGCTTCGAGGATGCCGATTTTCTGCCTCATTTCTAATAGTTCTCCTTAACTATAAAACGAGGAATACTGAAAATTAGCTGCAGCTTGTAACTACATATTATATAATATGTATTAGGCTGATAACGTCTCCAAGAAGCTATAAAAATTTACGTGTAAACAGTAAATGATATATAAGTCGCCACATAAACCTCTATTTCTCCATGCTCCCGCGAAGAGGAAGGTATCGAAACACTAACCGAGGTAAGATTGTATAACAGCGTTGGCCGACATTTTGATTAAATTGAATTGATTGAGTTGATTTTCTTTCGAATTGATTGACTGAAATGATTTTTTGAAGGAAACGGTGCAATAGCCTGAATGCAAAAGATCGGAATGTATCGAGGATTAACTTGAACAAATGCAGTGTGATCATGTCCTAATGATTGTACAAGGTATTGTAACATTGAGTCGCGCAACGCCGATGGTGAGCATATACTTGAATATGCAGACTCACACGACCTCACCATCGTGAACACAAAATTTCGAAAGCGTGACTCCCACCTCATCTCGTTTTATAGCGGGAACGCCAAAACACAGATTGACTATGTCCTTGTTAGGCGTCGCGACCGAGACCTTGTCACAGACGCGAAGACCGTGCCGTATGAGACGGTTGCCACGCAACAACGTCCACTGATCTGCTCGCTGAAGATCACAGCTTCAAGATGTAAACGTGTTCAGTGGTGCGGGACGGCTAGAATCAAATGCTAGCAACCGAAAGAGAAGAAAGAAGTTGTTATTTCTCGCATTCGGTTGCCGACGGTGAGACAACTGTCGATGAAACCTGGAAGGACGCTACCGATACGATAACTCGGGGTGCACGCGGCACAACGAAGCCTGGGCGGCGTTGGGTCGAGAACCAGGCTTGGCTGTGGACTGACGCCAAAGCTGGCTGTCGCCAATCAGAACACATCGAGAACTTCTTTGACATTGACGACGAGAACGGCCATCTTCTGATGGATCGTAAGAGAGCTGTGAAGCGGTGGCGCGCGATGACTTCGAGGAAATCTCGAATCTAGAATCTGAACATCCTGCTGTTCCTTTTGCATCACCTGTATACCGTTCAGAAGATCACAGTGAGCGAAACTGAAGCAGCCCTGAGGAAGGTGAAATCAGACAAAGCCACTGGTTCTGATGACCTGCCGGCCGACCTATGGAAGTCGATTGACTGGTGCCCTGCTGATGGCTGGCAGAGTTTTTCAATCAGGTTGTTGCTGAGAAGAAAGTGCCTGAGAGTTGGCAGCAAAGCACGACTATCCCGATTTGGAAGAAGAAAGGCAGCCCTGCGGACTGCGCTAGCTACCGTCCGATTCGCCTACTTTCGCACACCATGAAAGTCTTTGAGCGAATTGTCGATAGACGTATTCGGGATGTCGTTCAGCTTTCCAATAATCAGTGTGGTTTCGTTGCCGGCTGATGCCATACACGCCGTTCGTGTTCTGCTAGGGAAGCACCGCGAGATACAGAAACCGTTGCATTTCGCCTTCTTGGACTTGGAGAAGGCCTTCGACCGCGTTCCGCGAGAAGTTATGTGGTACGCGTTGCGACGACACGGCGTCCCTGAAGAGCTTATTGAGTGGGTGCGCATCCTCTACTCGTGCCCAGTAAGCCGAGTACGAGCACTAACGGGCACCTCAATGGAGTTTCCCGTCTCCGTCGGAGTGTACCAGGCGTCTGCGCTCTCTCCACTGCTCTTCGTGGTCGTCATGGATGCGACGATCTCCAAAGGGCAGCTTCTTGGACGCTGCTCTATGCTGATGACGTCATGCTTGCGTGTGAGGAGAAAGCCGAACTCGAGCGACAGGCACAGGCGTGGTGCGATCGCTTGGCATTGTACGGCCTCAGGCTAGACGTCAAAAAAGAAGGAATACTTGACGACGGATCTGAATGAGCACGGATCCACTAAGATCAATGGTACTGAGCTCTCACGAGTTACATCTTTCAAGTATCTTGGATCAACAGTCACGTCCGATGGAAGCCTAAAGTGGGAGGTGAACGCACGTCTAAGTGCAGGCTGGTCCAAAATGGCGCTCGTTGACTGGGGTGCTTTGCGACAAGACAAAACCTGAGTACCTCAAGTCAAACGTGTAGCAGTCGTTCGCCCAGTAGCAACGTACGGTGCTGAGTGCTGGCCCGTGACGAAGGAAGTTAAAAGCGTAATGGAGACGAAAATGCTAAGGTGAACGACTGGAGTAACGCGATTGGACCGCGTTCGCAATGACACCATGCGACAATAATTCGGTGTCGCCCCGATAGCCAACAAGTTGCGCGAAGCCCGTCTACGATGGTACGGCCATGTCCTTCGCGCTAACGACAACACCGTCTGTAAGATTGGCCTGAATCTTGAAGTCCTTGGAGGACGGTCCATAGGCCCAAAGCAACGTTGGCTAGATACGTTGCATATGGTAGTTGGTGTCCATCCCGACCAAGCGTTTGAACGGGAGAAATGGTGTCACCAAACCAGAAGAGCGGACCCCGCCACCAAGCGGGACAAACGCTATTGAAAATGATGATGACGATGAAATATATTCATTGTAACGATCTAGGTTATACTAGCACTAAAAATCAAGGAATGTGTAACTGTTCTATTAGTTTTATCTGCAACGGTTATTTAATTTGTTACCCCTTATAAATCCTCACTAGGTCGGCGTTGAGGTCTACCTGTTTTACCAATGGGTGGTCAGGTCAGCCAACCTTCGCTTTCTAATTTTAATCTCCCCGCCTATACCTGCCGATGGCGGTTTTCCTTGTTGAGCCACGACGCGCTTTCTTTCTTTCTTTCAGCACCACTGCTGCTACTAGGTACACTTGCTGGTATAACTTCTCTGCACCCCTTTCTTCCACTTTCCTGCTCCTTCTTCTCATAGTCTCTCTAATTAATTCTGCTGTGCTCCCTACACTGCTCATTTTTAAATGCATCTAATGCTTGGGCGCGTGTAGCGCAGTCGGAGGAGGCGCCACTGCAGCGTGCACCCGATACCAGGTTCCTGGTTCGGATTTCCCGCCCAGGCCAACCAAGCCTTCCATCCCCCCGTGGTCGGTGAATTGGTACCAGACTTGTCTGGGAAGGATAAAGCGCTGACTTGTTCACCGCAAGTCATTGTATGGCCAAATACGCATTCACGTCGCCTCCACGACATCCCGTAGAAGTAGAATGCGCTGGCGCATCCCAGAAGGGATTGAGTAACGCCGTCCTTTATCCTTTATCCTTTATCTAATGCTTATTTCCTTCCACTTCTTTGCTATTCTTCGACGTCCAGCATCAACAGCAGGACTTTAGGCTAGTTTGCTCCAACTCTCTCTTCCTTTCCCACCGTTGCTGATGAACACAGGAGGAAGGATGCCCTGCCGTTTGTTTGGGTTTCGTCTAACAGCCCGAGCGAAGCGAAAACGAAACCGATTATTTTCCTTTCATTCTTTTGCAGTTAAATATGATATTGCACCTATATGGCTTTACTCTCCTAAAATAAAGCAGTGCGTGTCGATTAGGTTCGCAAGTGAGGTTGCAATGAGAAACACTTCCAAAGTTTCCCAACAAATAGTGAACACCACTGAATCAACCATCGGTAGCATCGAACGGGAACATATCCAGCGAGGCATGTATTGTTTATTGCCCGCGACAGAACTCCACACGACAAAAACTAGCCATTTCCCTATCAGACAGCGTGCTGAAAAAGGGGTTAGAAAGTGAAAACGGTACCCTGCCGAAGTGAAAATTTGCTCCGTGTTTACAAGCACGACAGCGTCCTATATGTAATTCATATACAACATCTCCTGAATCGACCCCTGACCATTCTCCTGCAAGTCGACATCGATATCCCCTCGGCCACCCAGCCGCTGCAGCCTTTCTTGTGCATGTGTCACCTAAAAGCACCTTTGTCACTTCCTTTAGAATATCTACCAGATGGTAAGAACGTTATGGTCTGGCTTTTATGAGAACTCCAATCCGTTTGCACGTTAATTTTTGAGAAAGGTCATTCCATGCGACATTTTTGCCTTATTAGCCCAGACTGAAGTCTTACGGTTTTTTTGCCATTTTTGACCGACTCAGATCCTGGCCGAAATCTGATAATCAATAACGTGCTTCTGAGGCAGCCCTACAGCCCTGATCAGGTCACTTTGTAAAACTTCAAGAAAAGTTCCTTAACCTCCCTGGTAGGCGTAGTCCTTTGCTTGGGTTGCTACCTACCAGCTCTGTAGCTATGAAAATCTTGGATGGCCTCAGTACGAAATCGACCAGACAGTGCTTGCTCTTTTGTGCGGGCAGCGCCTTGATTGATTGTGCTATGTGGGATAATTTGTTGCTCAGGAAGAGTAGTTCAAGCTCGACAGCAATCCAGTGGCGAGGGTCAATCACATTCAGGAAGTCACCGGCAAGTTCACTCCTAATCGAATGAATTATTGGAGACGGTATCAGAAGTTCCTTTCCACCCAGAAGGGCAACAAAGACAAGCCACTCCCGCGAAGATCAACTGCTGTAAACAACGGGCGCCTGCGCAAACCCTTCAAGTTGAGTTCTTCTCAAACCACACTAGGACTGACTGCCGATCTCCACACCTCCCAATTAACCACCGCTCGTCGGCTGCAGAGGACTGGAAGCTCGCCAAAATCGCCTTCGTCAGTGCCTCATGTTTTGACAAAAACCCAAGTAAATCGCTGTGCTTCCGACTGCAGAGAGTTCCGGCACTGGTTCAAGCGAGGGACCTGGATCGAATCCTTACCAGCAATGAAAAGCGGATGCTTTACTACAACTGTGAAGCCGGAAAGCATTACTTCGAACGCAGCGAGCTGGAGGTTCTGACGTCTAAACCGGAGCTCCACCGAAAGAAGGTTCTCCTGTGCGTTTGGTGGATGTGTGTTGGTGCAGTGCACCGGGAGCTGCTCCATGTAGTCAAGCCGTCCACGACGCTCGCTTCTGCCAACAACTCGACAAGCTCCAGCAAAAATTAGAGGAGAAAAAAGTCGATACGAGCCAATGTTTCATCTACCAGGACAACGATAGACCGCTTACGACACATCAGACGCTGGCAAAAATCTAGGAATTAGGCTGGAGCAAAATCAAGCAACCACCATACGCCCCGGACATTGCGCCGTCTGACTGCCATCTGCTTCGGTCGATGGATCACGTTCTCCAAGGTAGGCGCTTCGCTTAAGTCGATGAGATCACGGCGGTGGTACATGACTTCTTCATGTCGAAACAGACCAAATTCTACAGAGATGTAATCCACTGAGTTCATGAAAAGAGGAGAAAATTCATTCAGAACAACGGCAATCACTTGGTTTAAGTCAATCATTTTTCTTTTGTGGTATAATCCTATTTTTGCTGAAAGGCAAACTGTGTTGCAAAATTTATGACTCAACCTTATATATATATATATATATATATATAGATAGATAGATAGATAGATAGATAGATAGATAGATAGGGTGTCCAGAAAGTATCTGCAGAAATACAGCAATTTTTTTAATAACACAATTTTTTGTCAACATTTTATTAATCAACCAAATAATTCCCATCAGCATCGACTACTCTCCGCCAACGTTCCACAATACTTCGAATTCCTCTGGCTAGAAATCCGGCGACTTGGAGGCGGAAAAAGCTCGGAGGTCATTTTCGAGGTGGTCACGATCTTCATAACGCTTCTCTCCCAGACGATGCTGAAGTGATCGAAAAGCTGGTAGTAACTTGGGGCCAGATCTGGGCTGTACGGTGGAAGCGGCAGAACTTCCCACACGAGTTCCAGAATTTTCTGAGAAGTCGTCTTCGCGATGTGTGGGCTCGCGTTATCGTGCAGCAAGCGAATTTTGTCGAGCCTGGGCTGTTCCTTGCGCATCTTGTCGGCCAGTTTCTGCAGTTGGGTAGCGTAGACCTCGGCAGTGACAGTCGTGCTGTCAGGCAGCAGCTCGAAATGGTAGATCCCATAAACTCCCACCAGACGCTCAGCATGACTTTCCTCTTACGAAAGATTTCGGCACTTGATCGCGTTGGCACCACGCGCGTTTACGAGCGTGGTGGACTTAGATGACCTATTTTTCGCCTCCTGTGACGATGGTGTCCAGCAAGTTGAAGGTGCGACTTTGGGAGAGCAGCTGAGTGCATATGTCCAGACGCCTTCGCCGGTTGTTATCGGTCAGTTCGTGTAGGAGCCACTGACCGAGCTTTCTAACCATTCCAAGAAATCGCAGTCCATTGTCCACGGTGGATCGGGAACAGCCAAGAGCAGCAGCAAAGTACCGCACACCTTCATATGGATGCTGCTCCGCCAGCTTCCTCAGTTCATCCAAAGATATCGTTGTCGACCAGAGCAAGGCTCATCTTCGAGACTCCTGTTCCCGCTTCTGAAGCGATCGAACCAGCTATACACAGACCGTACAGAAGGAGCTTCAGAGCCTTATACACGACACAAGTTTCGATAGGCTTCTGCAGCGGAGTGCCTAGATTCAAACTCTTAAAGGAGTACGTGTCTCATAAGGGTGGACAGTTCGGCCATCGTACAGTGAAATAGGCAAGGAAGACGGAGCTGGATATGTTATACAGATGTGTAGTGTCTTTATATAGTTTCACTTCACTTATGTTGAAATCTTCAGAACATTCTAAAAAAAAATCTGGAACATTGCGCAGTTTTCTGTAGATGCTTTCTGGACACCCTATTTATTTATTTATTTATTTATTTATTTATTTATTTATTTATTTATTTATTTATATTTAAATATAATTATTTAATTACTTATTCATTTATGTATTAAAACATAAAACATAGCTACCATTCTTCATAAAAAAGAGGTAACTACAAAAGGAGACGAGAAACCGAAAATAAAGGCAGTGTATTGCTAGAACTATAGAAAAACCTTCATATCGGACCGAGGTAATTATCAAGAGAGGCCTTAGACGGCAAACTGCTGGGGAGCTGATGCTTTTCCGAAATTCTAAGGAATGAAGTCGAAGCCCTAACAGAGAGAGTGTGATATCTACAATCAAGCGTGGTCTTAGGAAAGCTGATCTTTGCGAGCCTCATCTGGTAACAGACCTTCTCAGTACTCAAAATATACCCAAGCGAAGGTCATATTTGCAATGCAGGATTTTGTGAAACAAGATTAGCTAGTGCTTTTTCATTCTGTAAGCTAAAGTCTCGAGAGAAAACTGGAATTTGTTTCATGAGACGATGGGTTCTTCTGATATGCAAAAGCGAAAGCTTGAACCACAAGTTTCCCTATGAAACTATTCTGAACGCTCTCGAGCATAGATGCAATTTTCTTCTTGAACGGTGGAAGATCACCGTTTCGTATAAAGTGAGGGTCTTGCGTAGATCTCCAATCATTATATGCTCTCAAATATGCTATCGTATTTCTAGTTGTCAAAGCTCTGAATAGGTTGTAGACTATCCTAGTAGCTGCAATAGCAATTCAGGGAGAATGTGAGTAAAAGTTAAGGTCCTTCGTTATAAGAAAGCCAAGATCTAGTATTTGTTCCATTTCCTCGATAAGAATGCCATCTGCAGTGTACATGAGAAACAGCTTATTGCCACCTAAATGAATATTTTTGGTCTTTTCCCTAGAAAGCGGAAGTATCCGTTGAGTATCCCATTGAAAGACCACATTAGAAGCATTTTCTAGAGCAGCACGATCATTCCTGGAACGTGTTTTTCATGAGGAAAAACATAAATTGTGCAACACTTGCGAGAATCGTAGAGAGCTCTACTAGGGAATTTCACCTCTACATGACTTTACTTGCTTTGAATTGTTCATTGGAAATCCTGAATTGTCTGCTTTAAACTAAAGCAGAAGATCGAGGTCAAGGCAATTCTACGACTCCTGTTTAAAGCAGAAGATTTCTTTTTCACGAAGAGAGGCAAACGAAAAGTAGGGAAGGTACGAGGGAGCAGTCGAATAACATCTGAGATTGGAGAGGAGTGAGGACGAACCTCCTTCGTAGCTCTTGCATGAGCCGTGGACGAGAAATGCTATCTAGAGATGCTCAAACTAAACCAATTACAGCCTCATCGCAGTTCAGCGCCTCCCTTTCACACTAACCTGTTAGCCACACTTCTGCTCAAGCAGCCTAAGCAGCTCTTCTCTTCAAGCTCAGACAATTGGACGGCCACACATATCAAGGACAAGAGGGTCTTCCTTTGTGTCATCTCTATACCGAAACCAATGAATGTGTGTTCTATAAACTTTAGACTAAGTCAGCAAACAATATCTGATAAAGCAAAATTTACCCGAAAAAAAAGGCAAAATGAATGAATGGATATGGAAGGCGATATGAAGATAAACCTAACCTGCAAAACGGACTAGATGTTTTATGCATTTTGGATGTTCTATAAATGACTGCGCAAATCGCAGATAAATATTTTGTTTCGCAGGAGAGAACGTCGATACAGAAGACTGGCCGAAAAACTTTGTCACTTTCTTACCCTTCTGTTTTTATTACGCAAAACTCTTTATTGTTAGAATCAAAACTCCTCGGCAACTTATTCGGCAAATGTGGAGGCAGTGCTGGACCAGCTAATGGATGGATCAAGGGGGACGAGCGTTCTACCCCCTGGCCCGCCCACCCCCAACCCCCGGGCTTGCTCGAGAGTCCAGTGGCTGCCTTACGAGATAGTGGAGACGCAGACATTTGTCACGCCTCTGTTTAAAGGGCGGGGGGTAGAACGCCACTCCGCCATGGAACAAAGACCCTCTTTAGCTAGACACTTGCAGCGAACGGCAAACAAATGGTAGTCTAAACGGGGGTAGGTCACTACCAAATATTATTGTTTGTTCTGCATAGACTCATTGAGTTCCGAGGTAAGGCCTTGTGCATACTTCCCGTCGATAGGGCTGCGGCAACGTCGCAGAAGTGTGCGAGGTCTTTAGCCCTTTCACCGCCCGCCGCCGAATATCCAAAGGAAACTTCGCCGCGGCTGTCGCAACAGTGGTGGCCGGGATGCGTGATGGCTTCCCGCGCCCATCGCGGACATGGCATACTTTTCGCGCCGCGCGCGTGTTACCTTTGGTCCTGAGCGGATCGCCGTGGCGCTCCCTTGCAGAGCGATGAGTGATGCGACGAGCACTGGAAACTCCACCTCCTTTCACGTCGCTCTGCAAATCTCATCGCTACGAATCCATCGCGGCGACGGGGTGGACGGGATGGATTCGGAATGTATGCACGAGGCCTTAGGCCTAGATATACTCCGGCGACGGTCTCGGAACAACCGTCAATGATGAGCCTTCGCTGCAGTGGCGGACGGCGAAGTGGATGACGTGGTTGTCAGTTGTCGCGCCGTCGCTCGCACGACGCGTCGCAGAGGGGTGTTAAGCCCTCCGCACACTTTTGCGGCAGCCGCGTACGCAGCAGAGGCCAGAACAGCCGCGTGCTAGAGTTCACGCGACACTCCTCCCACTCGCTCAATCACCAACGCGGCAATGTGGCAGCAATGCTTTGAAGGATTTCTGTCGCTGCCACCGCGTCTGCCGCATCTGCCACGTATGCGGCACATCAGCGGCAGCCCGCACGAGACTAGTTTTGCCTCGCGCGGCGACTCTGCATCTCTGCCCCATGCTTAAAGATAGGGCTGCCGCGTTGCCGCAAAAGTGTGTGGAGGGCTTTATACCTCTGAGTGGCGGGAGCGCAACATAGGCCTATGTTATACTTCGTCGACGCTGTTGCCGGCGACGTCGGCGACAGTGTTACACTGGCTGCTATGCAGTACGTAACAGCCCGCGTAACACATACAGCGTCGCCGACGCGTCGCCGAAGTATAACATAGGCCATACTCCAGCGCGACGGTCGCGGAGTGGGACGCGCTCGTCGTGCCCTGTCTTTGCACATCTCTTGACTTTTTTTGAGACTTCAGCCGCTCGTGACAGTTCCAGAACGACTACAACACGCGTTTGGTGATGCTTTCGTGGTCATGTGATGTTTTTATTGCTCTATTCGTGGGGTATTCTTTGTGGCTAGCCTCATTTCGGGCTTTGTTTTGCTTGTGAGCTTCCTCGTCGGCACGGCAACCCACATTTCTGTACCGGACAACCCACAGAGAGGTTCTGGCGACATGTTCGGCATAGGAATGTGCCTACTGAACGCCTGTTTTTTTGGAGGAGAAGTTTTCTAGGAAAAATTGGGCCTCAACTGGGACGATTGCGTGCTGAATACGTCACGAGAGGGTACTCGTGACGCGAGTACAGGAACGTGGGTTTCCTTGCCTGCGAGCGGAATCAGAATCGAAAGAAATGCACGAGTGATCATAGGCGTGGCGGACCCCCTAGCAAAACATCACTTTGGAAAAACTGGGCCTCAACTGGGGCGATTCCGTGCTGGACACATCACGAGAACCCTCTCGTGACGAACCCTCTCACCCTCAGAAAACACGAAGGAAATGGTTAAAAAAACAAGAAATAAATGAAAAACTTCACTGTGTCAGCCGATCTGCATAAAATTCTGCAAAAGTCTCCGCCCGCAGAACTGCGTGAACTATGTCAGCCTCAGCGACGGTGACGGCTCGCGACGCGCGTCGCGAGCCGTTGCGTCGATTGTAAGGCCTCTGTCATACCATCGCTCACCCCGAGCGACGCCTAATGATATGTATCCATATCGATTCCATCGCGCCGCCCGATCGATATGGGAGCATATCATTAGGCGTCGCTCGGGGTGAGCGATGGTATGACAAAGGCCTAATCCCGCGCCGCTGCAGCGGGCGGGAGTATGGCCTATGTTATACTTCGGCGACGCGTCGCCGACGCTGCGGCCCGTCACCGACAGTCCGTCACCGACTTCGCAGACGCTGACGTCACCACCGACGTCGCCACAGACGCGTGGCCGACGTCGGCGACGTCGTCAACAAATTCTGTGACGGCGTCAGGGGCGACGTTGACAGGAAAGCATCGAAGCGCATTTTTAGCAGCGGGATGTCATCACTTGGTAACCAGTCTGCTCATAGAAAGGCTAAATGATCGCATCTGCCTCGAATTTGCATACATTTTGAGCTTTCCTTAATCTTCAAAAGAAATTTTAATTCTTAATTCTTCTTAATGCTTCAAGACTTAATGATGATTTTTTGTTCTGTATGTACGATAGTCTGCTCAACCATTGTTAATCTGCCGAATTTTCTCTTACTAACCAAATTTGACTTTTAGCAGAATGGATAAGTGTTCAAAGGTTTCACTAGCAGCAATGTTAGAACCATTCAAAAGTACCTGAATTTTTAGGATACCCTGTATTTTTCGCAACCTATAGTGTATTTTTAGGTTTTAAACTTTAAAAGAAGCACAGATCAATCGATGCGGTCCGCTTTATGAAGAGACCATAGGAAGTATTCAAGCGAAACACTATCAATAGATTGTAAAATGCAAAGTAACAGACGAATGCATGGCGCAATCCATCCCGATCATACGTCAAAAAAGCGTCGGTTTAGTAAAGACCTTTTTCGTTAAATCGTATTTAAATTAAATTCACACGGAATTCTCGAAGTTCAAAGGAAAATTTAACTCTTAATTAGTAAGAATTCTATTTCGAAAAAGCTCTTCGCAGAGGTTTGCATTACCATTTCAGAAAGCGAGGAAACACTACTTATTTTCTACATCGTTCTATTTAGTATTACTCGCTCTACAAGGAAGCAAATAGGCCTAGAAAATGCGAACAGAACGGCAGAGAAGGACACAAAAGGGAAGAAAAGTGACAAAGTGAAGGGGAGCTAAGGTTTAGGGTCCCACTCCCTCCCAAACACTCAGTGTTCTAATGAATTGTGCTTTTTGTGTTCGCAAGACGGTGCCTTTTGCACTTCTCGATTTCGTAATTCGAAGTACGGTGGTGATGATGGCAGTTCCGGGAACGAAGAACCAACCCACAATCATAACACTCCATCGGAGCGCATTGTCTGCCACCCTTGGATGAGATCGGCGACGTCGGTGACGGACCGTCGCCGTGCACAGCACGGCGACGCGCTGTCACCGAAGTCGGCGACGCTGGCGTCGTCGGCCCGTCTGTGGCGACGTCGGCGACGTCGGTGACGCGTCTGTGGCGACGTCATGTGAGCGACAGCGACGCGCTGCCACGAGCTTTTGCGTACTGCGTGCTTTGTGCCGAGGTTGTCGGCGGAAACGATCCGGGAGAGACGGAGCGCTGCTGAATCCGTTGCGAGTTATGGATTGCTCACAGAGATACAGTACGATCGGCGAGATGAGTTGCTACAGACACACAGACAAACATGTGACCGAAGACCGACCAGATGACGCGGGAGAAAAACTCGCTGAAAACCACCCGTGTAATGGGGGAGACTTCTCTTTAGGCCATCCGATAGCCAAACAGCTTATCCTTCAGGTAGCGAAGGATCGTAAGCACCCCTCTTAAACCATAAGCGTGTCGATTTCTACAATAAACGGCTTACACTTATTTAAACGATAAAAATCGGCTTTAACAGTGGCTTGCAGTATCCGATAAACTAACCAGGGTATTATCCTTCCCAAACGATTCTGGTGGAAACTCACCGGCTCTAAAGGGACGGAATGATCGGATGGCACTCGAACCAGGAACCTCGATTCGGGCTGCACACGAGCCTTGGAAAGATACTTACTTTACTTTGATACTTTGATGGTCCTTTGTCGGGTGGAGGTCTTCTCAGCGGGGACCACAACTCTTCCAGACCGCTCGATCTCTGGCTGCTTCATCCAGTGAGGCAGACTCCGCTCTCTGAAAGATCTTGAGAATGAGCCTGCCCATCGCGTTGGCGGTCGTCCCAGTGGTCTCTTATGGTCTCTCGGGAGCCATTCTGTGACACGGAGACTCCATCTATCGTCCTTTCGTCGAAGCAGGTGTCCGGCCCAGCGATATTTGGACTTCTTCATGTACTGCAGCGGGTCTGCTAATTGCGACTTCTCCCGTAGCTCCGAGCTTCGTAGGCCTTCTTGCCATTGCTGACGAAGGCTTGTCCTTAGAAGATATCTCTCCAGTGCACGATGCGTAGTTTGCATCGCTCTGGCGATTGTCTTGTTGTCGGGCCAGGTTTCCGTCGCGTAACACATCACAGGCAGTACAGAGGCGTTGAATATCGAGGCCCTGAGGCCGGGATCCTTGACCTGATCGGTGACTTCGCGAATCGAACTGAAGGCTGCCCATGCTGCGCGTCTCCTGCAGGCGATTTCAGGAGCGAGGTCGTTATCCATGTTCAGCTCTCTTCCCAGATAGACGTAGGAGTCGACCTGTTGTAGAGCAACTCCGTTTAACCTTACGAGTCCCGTGTCACACCACTGGTTGACCATAAATTGTATTATGGACATATTCATGTCCAATCCAATCTTCATACCTGTCACATTGAGCTCGTTCAGCATTTCCTCGACTTCTGCCGTGCTGGTAGAGATGAGAACAATATCGTCGGCGAAGCGAAGGTTGCTGATCCGTTTACCGTCGACAAGGTAGCCTTTATCGTCCCAGTTCAAGTCTTTCATGGGATCCTGAAGTGCCGCTGTGAATAGCTTAGGAGAAATCGTGTCTCCCTGCCGTACTCCTTTCCCGATAGGAATCTTAAGCTTTCGATCGAACAGCTGGATGGTAGTCGATGTATTCGAGAAACATTCGTCGAGAAGTCGGATGTAGGGCGATGGTATACCAGCGTGCACAAGTGCGTTCAAAACGGCGTTGATTTCCACAGAGTCGAACGCTTTCCGGTAATCCACGAAGACAAGGACAAGTGGGAGGTGGTATTCGCGGCTCCTCTCGATGAGCTGTGAGACAGTCTGAATGTGGTCCATGCAGGAGAAATCCTTGCGAAACCCTGCTTGTTCCACTGGCTGATATTCATCCAAGCAACGCTCCATGCGGTTAAGCAGTATCTTGGTGAAGATCTTGTGGACAACCGAGAGAAGACTGATGGTCGATAGTTGTTGATATCCTCCTGCTGACCTTTTTTGAAGATTAAAACTGTTTTCGACTCGTTCCATGAGTCCGGAATCCTACCAAGTCGAAGGTAGTGGTTGAAGTGCTTGGCAAGAAGTGAGCAGAGGGCACTGCCACCCGCACGAAGGAGATCAGCAGAAATGCCGTCCGGTCCGGGAGCAGTGCCCGGTTTCATCCTTCTGATGGCATGAGCAACTTCTGATTCCAGAATGGGAGGTACTTCCTCAGCTGCTGGCATCAAGCATTTCGGGACAGTGACGGAAGAGCGGAACAGATCTGTGTAGAATTCTTGAACGATGGCCTCCATCGCTCTTCGAGACGTTTGCATTGTTCCATCCTTATCCACAAGGGCTGAAATTATTGCCTTCTTGTCGCAGAGATCTCGTTTGCACCGCTTTATGCTTGAACCTTTCCCAGCCGCTTCTAACAGCTTCAATCTTCTGTAGGCTTGAATGGGCTCCTTCACTGCAATTCGACAGGCCTTCGAGGTGGTGACTTTTTCCAGATGGGAAGCATTAGGATCCAGTCTAACAGCTCTTCTTTGCTCCAAGAGCTCAATCGCATGTGCGCTGAGTCTTGAAGCAGACGGTGATGTGGCTCCGCAAGAGCTGCTAGCACATTTCAACAGTCCTTTGGAGAGAAGGTCGTAGTCTTCCGATAGATCTTCAAGAAGATTCCAATCATACGACTTTATTGCATATTCCAACTCCTCAGACTTGAATGTGGGTATCCTCACCGGTGCCGGTTTATGAGTGTCACGCTTGAACATCCTCTTTTTGAGAGTCAGCTTCGCACGGACAAGACGGTGATCCGAGCCGGTGTCAAATGAAGGCAGCACGGAGACGTCGAATAGACTCCAGCGTCTGTTTGTAAGAACATGGTCGATCTCCGAACGTGTTTCTCCATTTGGGCTTTCCCAGGTCCACCGTCGGTTTGAAGGCTTCTTAAACATAGAAGTTCCATGGTAGAGACGGCACGCGGATAGGAAGTCTATCAGGCGCTCTCCGTTTTCGTTCCTTAAGGAAGTTCCATGTGGTCCTAGCCTCCATTCGTCGTGATAATTCGTACTGACGATAGCGTTAAAGTCGCCAACGACAACTTTGTAGTAGCTCTTCTCGTCGTTGACAGTCCATTCGAACAGCTTGTAGAATTCCTCCTTTTCTTCATCTGTGGCCGCAGATGTTGGAGCATATCCATTTATGATGGAGATGGTTCCTTGATCTTTGGTTTCCAGACGAAGAACAGCTACTCGCGGACTGATGATCTCATAAGAGTCTACTAGGTGGTGCACTGTCGAATTGACGAGAAATCCAACTCCGCCAATATTTTTTCTGTCCACCTTTGCTCCTATAATGAGAAGCTCGTTGTGGTCGGTCCTTCTTATGGTTTCCGTTCTGCCTTTCGTCTCCTGCAGGGTGATAACGTCGTATATGATGTTGCGGCTTCTGTAAAGCAGTGTCCGAAGATCCCGCTCAGATGCGATCGAACGACAGTTATAAGTGCAGACAAATAGGCAGTTTCCGTGTCGTGGTGGGAGGGAGTTTCCGGTAGTCCGATTCCAATGACGTCCTGATAGTTTAACTCCGAGATTGGATGGCCCCTCGCCGGAGGTGGATGCAACCGACGTCGTAGAAGTCCACCTCCGGCGCGCGGAGGACTGGGGCGCGGGTTTAGTTGTTTGAGCCGTAGCGGTGGTCTGGTTACTCACATGTTCCTGGCCAGGGATACAGGAGAGCCGCCCATACACGACAAAGCCTCGCGTACTGCGTGACCGTTTGTGCCGTTAGCCATCACAAAGTGATGTTCACCCCTTCACCGCGGTGAGCTGGCACATGAAGGGGTGAACATCACTTTGTGATGGGAAAGATATCACTTGAAAATCTTATTCCGCGAACGAGTATTTCGCCGTTCTCCAAAGTTGTTTAAAATTATTTTCATATTTTAGTGATTTGGTCAAAATCCATCTATTAGCTAACTCGCGAGTTTTTAAAGCAAATGCGTCACCTTCGTTGTGCCTTTTTTATTTGGGAACAATCTTATTGTTTCTCCGAAACAACTGCGGAAAAGTTTCTGTGCTGTTTTGATCGAAAGAAAACAGCTAAAATTTTACCATAACATTAAACAAAATATATCCCAACAAAGTATTACCCAGAAATTAATAATGTCAAGAATTGATCATGTGTTTAGTTGTGTGTGTTGTAGTAGAGACGTTACATGCCTAGTGTTGATCGCAGGTGCCCGCTGTCTGCTTTACTTTCGAATTTCGTATGCTAGAGGTCCCCGCGCGAAGGTGTCCCGCGCTACCGTAACCCGAAGGCTATATAAGGCGAGCCCCAGTAATGAGTCATTCATTCAACGTCTGTCTTGGCTCCGAGCAGCCGAAAATAAACCGTCTTCTAAGCGAACGTTTTCTCCGGCCATCCGAATGGGTAGACAACATTGACTTGGTGCAGAACGTTTCGCAACTCGGACACCGCCCGCAGGCCGTGAAGAGCGTCTACGGCGAGGAGTCCTGTCTCCTCGGAGGCAGCGTACACTATTGGGCTAGGGCGAGCGTGAGCCACAGAGCTTAGTGCAGCACGTGTGCTACGCGTGCTCGGTGCCTGAGTCATTGTTAGGTCACAGAGCCTTGAGCGCGGGAGGCGCACACGTGCACTTGCGGCGCTGTGTTGCTTACGAGGCAGACATCTCACGGGCAGTTCCGTGTAAGGGGCCAGTGCGCTGTTAGTGTACGGTGCCTAGAACGAAACGGTCAGGAGTTCACACATATTAGTTGCAGAAGTGCGAAAATGGCAAACGAACAAATGGAGATTACCT
>CANDYH010001087.1:0-17019 GCA_947396885.1 Heligmosomoides polygyrus polygyrus | reverse complement strand
CCAGGTTCCTGGTTCGGATTCCCCGCCCGGGCCAACGAAGCCTTCCATCCCTCCGGCGTCGGTGAATTGGTACCAGACTTGTCTGGGAAGGATAAAGCGCTGACCTGTTCATCGGCTGGCCACCGCAAGTCACTGGGGGTCAGTCGTTCGGTACACCGTGGTGCCCGCCGCCCTATTTGGACAAGTTTGCTGCGCTTGAAACAGGGTCAAGCGTGGGGTTCGATTTTTGCCGAAAATTTACGACCCCCCCCTCCCAGAGCTTATCTGGTACGACCCTCCCCCTTGTGTAGACCACCGTTTTATTTCCTATCCGCGTTGATTTTTTAAAATTTTCTATGCAATTTTTGTACCCTTTAATAGGTCCTTCTTTCCAGGTGCAGCGTCGACTGTATCAGATTAGCTCAAGAAAGAGGACAACTGTTTGATTTAGTAATTTGTTAGAAAAAACGCTGATAAAGGTTTTGTTTATGTAATCCTCTGATAATAATATTTTGTTTTTTTACAGTTGAAAATAAGCACTTTTGAGAGCAGTTGTCGAATTAATCACAACGAGTTCAACTTTTCAGGCTTTCTGAGCATCTCGTGAACACGGAACATTTTTGTACGTGAAGGAGCAACATCTGCATTCGAAATTGCACTTTATACAATGCAGAGTGTTAATTGCTAAAGCTGACTTAAGTGCTTTATCCACAACATTTTTTAGACACTCTCGGAAGCGATGACGGAATGGCAACCGGAGGATGGACTTGTCACGGAACTAATTTTCTCTCTTTTGCTGGAAACAGCATCAGAAAGTGAACTTGTACCCAATAAAATTTTAAGCCCCCGTTTGACACATGGCAATAAAACCTGTTTTCTGAAACGATCCTTTGTGAACACTCGCTCCGATTTGTGTCATTTGCCGAAAATTTTCGACACCGTTAATCACATGGAAGCATGGATCCTGCTTTTTAAAGCGTAGAATCCACACTTCTTATTGTTTTAAAAACTCTGTAAAATTTTCAGAGACGTTGAACAAACTCCGAAATATGGTAGGTTACGTGGAGCCATTGCGTTCGCCGATGTCATCGATGGAGACTGAGGGTGGCCTTCTCGCGGAAAATTTTTCAATCTTCTCAAGGAAAGAACACGCAAGAGTGACATTGTGCTTCATGGATTTTTCAGTCATGAGTATTACACAGTAAAAATCTGAGCTTCTTCGCAGCGATCTCCGATATGATTAGGGATGATCGCATTTCAATTTTTCGCTTTTCAAGAAAAATTTATTAATTTTTACCTGATGCAGATCACCCACACAGTTGAAATTTTGCCACAAAACGTTTTAAGTCTTGTTCAATGCACAGTGTAAAAATCATGGTTTCCTGAAACGAATAGATTGTATCGACCTCTGATCGATATGGCACCGTCGTCATAGGAGCGACGAAATTCGACATTCGCAAAAATGACTACAACTCGGTAAGTTTTCCACAATTTTAAAAAGCCAATGGCTTTTTAAAAACTAGAAAAAAAGATGTTTCATACGGTGTGAAAATCGGTTTTCAAAAACTAGATCTTCATAGGCGGCAGAGGACTTCGATTTTTGTGCGAAAAAAATTGAAGTGATATTGAATAAGTAATCGTAACTCGGTAAGTTTTTCGAGTTTTACAAAAGCCAATAGCTATTTGGAAACTAGAGGACAAGCGCTTTCTAACCATATAAAAATTGGTTTTCAACAGGGAGGTCTTCATAGGGGGCAGTAGGGGTTCGATTTCTGGTCCATTGTTGCAGAAATACGTGCCAAAAATCGAACCCCCTCGCCCCATATGAAGACCCCTTTTTTGAAAACCGGTTCCTATATGGATGGAAAGCACCTTTTCTCTATTTTTCAAAAAGCAATGGGGATTTTTGAATTTCAAAAATTGAACCAAGTTATGATCAAATTTGTGAAGAACGGCTCGCAGACTCTCCACCGTCGACATTGGAGTGATTTCATAAAAATGATCATAACTCCGTTCGTTTTTCGAAATTCAAAAATCCCAATTGCTTTTTGAAAATAGAGGAAACATGCTAACTGACCATGCATAAATCGTCTTTCAAAAAGAAGGTCTTCATAGGGGGCGAGGGGGTTCGATTTTTGGCACGTATTTCTGCAACAATGGACCAGAAATCGAACCCCCACCGCCCCCTATGAAGACCTCCCTGATGAAAACTAATTTCTACATGGTTCGAAAACGCTTTTCCTCTAGTTTTCAAAAAGCAATTGGGATTTTTGGATTTCAAAAAATGTACCGAGTTATGATCAATTTTGTGAAACCGTAACCAGAGGAGTTGGTCGGCCCATCACCGGGGGTGGTCATTGGAGTGATTTCAGAAAAAATGTCCATAACTTGGTTCGTTCTTTGGAATTCAAAAATCCCAATTGCTTTTCGAAAACTAGAGGAAATGCGCTTTCGAACCATGTAGAAATTTGTTTTCAACAGGGAGGTCTTCATAGGGGGCGGTGGGGGTTCGATTTCTGGTCGATTTTTGCCAAAAATCGACCAAAAATCGAACCCCCCTCGCCCCCTATGAAGACCTCCTTTTTGAAAGACGATTTATGCATGATCAGTTAGCAAATTTCCTCTACTTTTCAAAAAGCGATTGGGATTTTGAATTTCGGAAAATGAACGGAGTTATGATCATTTTTATGAAATCACTCCAGTGTCGACGGTGCAGAGTCTACCACCAGTTCTTCACAAATCTGACCATAACTCGGTTCCCTTTTCGAAATTCAAAAATCCCAATTGCTTTTTGAAAAATAGAGGAAAGATGCTTTCTACCCATATAGAAAGCAGTCTTTAAAAAAGGGGTCTTCATACTGGGCGAGGGGTTCGATTTTTGGCACGTATTTATGCAACAATGGACCAGAAATCGAACCCCTACCGCCCCTATGAAGACCTCCCTGATGAAAAGAAATTTCTATATGGTTCGAAAACGCTTTTCCTCTAGTTTTTAAAAAGCGTTTAAATCTTTCAAAATTCGAAAAACCGACCGGGATATAATTATCTATACAAAATCACTTCAATTTTTCGCTCAAAAATCGAAGGCCTCCGCCCCGTATAAAGATCTAGTTTTTGAAAACAGATTTTTACACCGTATGAAATACCTTCTTCTGTAGTTTTTAAAAAGACATTGAATTTTTAAAATTGTGGAAAACTTATCGAGTTATAGTCATTTTTGTGAACGTCGAATTTTGTCGCTTCCATGACGTCGGTGCCATATCGACCAGTGGTCGATCCAGTCTATTCGTTTCAGAGAACCATAATTTTTACACTGTGCATTAAACAAGACTTGAAACTTTTTGTGGCAAGATTTCAACTGTGCGGGTGATCTGCTTCAGGTAAAAATTAATTAATTTTTCTTGAAAAGCGAAAAATTTAAATACGATCAGTCCTAATCATATCGGAGATCGCTGCGAAGAAGCTTAGTTTATGATTGTATATTAATCACATCTTGAGCTCTAAGATGGCCCAGTTTTCACTCTCTGATGCTCTTCCTCCAGAAGGTAGAAATTTTTTTGCCGCAAGAAGTCCGTCCTTCAGTGGCGATCGGTGATATCGGAGAACGCAATGGCTCCACGTAACCTACCATATTTCGGAGTGTGTGCGACATCCCTGAAAAATTCACAGAACTTTTAAAACTGTAAGAGGTGTGGGTTCTACGCTTTAAAAAGCAGCTTGTAAAAATAGCGGCTTCCATGTGATTAACGGTGTCGAATTTTTTCGGCAAATGGTACAAATCGGAGCGTCTGTTTATACAGAAGATTGTCTCACAAAAACACCTTCCATTCCCTTGTGTCAACCGGTGGATTAAAACTTTATTGGGTACAACTTCACTTTCTGATGTTGTTTCCAGCAGAAGAGAGAAAAATAGTTCCGTGACAAGTCCATCCTGCGGTTGCCATTCGGTCATCGCTTCGAAGAGTGCTTCCAAAAATCTTGTAGGAAAAGCACCTAATTTTCCTTAGCAATTGACACTTCAAATTTTATAGACTGCAATTTAGGACGTAGATGTCGCTCGTTCAGGCAAAAAACTGTCGCGTCCATGACTTCCTGAAAAAAAAAAACTGAAAAATGGAAAGTTCTCATTGACTCCAAATCTGCCGGCGGAAAATCTTTATTTCTAACGAGTAATACAATCATTATTTGAAACTTGTTATATTAATTTTTACAACTTTGCGGGACGAAGGAGAGACTCCACACCTTCGTAAGCATTCCTGGAAAAAACAACTTATTAAGAATTAAAAAAATTACCAAAAAACCTAAAGAATAAGACAAAATCCTCTGCCAAAACTGGAAGAGCACGACCCCCCCCCCCTCCAGACGAGGCCAAAGCACGACCCCCCCCCCTTCGATTCCCGAACCTCAAGCTTGACCCTGGCTTGAAACCGTCGTTAAATGGAGTGACATCGTCCAATAACCTAACAACTGATAGGGGACGATTGGGAAGCGCATCTCGGGGAACTCTGAAGTCATTTTCCAGTCGGTTCGGTTATGGAGGCAGTTGAGGAAAGGAGAATATCCCTCTCTCTAGATTCCTTCAGTTGTCACCACAATTCTTTAAATTTTCGGCATTTCGGGAATTTTTGTTCCAAATATGGTGAACAATGTTCTGACTCTTGTCTCAAGAACGAAATCAGTACATAATAGGGATGCAGGGGCAAGGGAAGTGATTAGAAATGCGATGCCTCCATGTGAGAACAGAGACCCGGACATCTTGTCCTCGGCGCGCTCCTCGCCCCCGCCCCTTTCTGAGGGAGGTGTATCCAACGGCTCTCCGCCCCAAAACGGATTAAGAAACGCCGTTTTTACCCTTTACTTATCCCTACTTCAATGAACTTTATTAACAATTTGTTGTGAGAATCACTGCCAAAGGCTTTAGCAAGGTTCACATATATATATATATACAACGTCTACCCTGCTCCTTCATCAAGAGCAGTGGTCCAATCGTTAATTGACTGCAGCATGGCAGTCACTATTGACTTATTCTTTTGAAAACTAGGCTGAGGGTCCGAGATGATAACATTGTCTTCTACATGACGTACTATTTTCTTTTTAAGTATCTTTTCGAATACTCTTCCGAAGACTGACGTAATACTAACCGTCCTATAATTATTGGATCAGAATGTGGAACTTTTTTTAGGAATAGGAGTCACAATGGATGTACGCCACCTTTTCAGCACCTCTGATCTCATGAAGCTCAAATTGTATATGTTTATATCATAGCTGAAACAAAATGAGGATTGAACCGCTCCCTCTGTGAGAAGGAAAAATAACCGACAAAAGTCGACAACGTTGGAATGAAGACTATGAAACTCGATGTCTTTCTATCCAAAAGGACTCATTGCAAAGCACAATTCGTCGGCGTGAGCGGCACAGTGGGCAAGAGGCTTGGTTTCGCGCGCTCCTCGAAACGTTCTTTGGTTGGAACATTGCCCAACAAAGAATTTCATCTCCTTGAAAGCCAATGAATTCGTGCTAGTCGAAAGGTAAGGCTTAACTTACCCCCAACGGATCGCCACATGTGATTCTATTAGTCAGAAGCGCAGTTCTACCATTTTCGCATTAAACTTTAATAATTTAACTAACTTTTACCTTCACATAAACTGCACAATTTTTATTTTAAATAGGATATTTGTAGAAGAAAATAAAGCCAAAAACCTTTTTTTAAACAAATTTGATTGAAAAATTCGGATTTATTCTAGTCGAGAGTGAGTAAAAGTTTCGCATTCCATGCCACTCAACCAAGTATCCTAAATCTAAATGGAAACCTCTCCTAGTAGAGAGGGCCAGCAGCTTAACGTTCGGTCGGTTATACCTTTTTCATTTAAGCTTTAGATAGTTCTGACTTGGTGTGCCCACAAAAGGATAAAGGTTAAAGGACGGCGCTACTCAGTTCCTTTTGGGATGTTCCACGTATTCTACTTCTATGGGATGTCGTTTAGGCGACTTGAATGCGTATTTGGCCATACAATGACTTGCGGTGGCCAGCCGATGAACAATTCAGCGCTCTATCCTTCCCAGACAAGTCTGGTACCAATTCACCGACCCCGTAGGGATGGAAGGCTTGGTTGGCCTGGGCGGGAAATCCGAACCAGGAACCTGGAGTCGGGTGCCGCTACAGTCGGTACCTCCTCCGACTGCGCAACACGCGCACTGATTTGCCCATATTATTTGTAAAGGTGCCTGGTTTCAAAGTAATAAGGAAAATAGTATAAAATGCTTCCACGATAGACGTTAAGAGTAGATCCCAAAGCCAATCTAATCCAATGCTACACTGACATCGGACTCTTTATTATACAATGGAATAGACTGATCTACAGTAAGCTTTAGGCAGGCTAAGCCGAGAATATGAATATCTGGTCGCTTACTTTCCGAAAAAGATCGTCTTTCAGCTTCACTTACACCGTTAAGGAAGTTCTGGATCTGCAACAGATACTGCGTTGATTGCCAGTCGTTCTCCATCAGGACGACGACCATCACGCGCCAAAACTGGCAATTTGTGCTGTAGTCTCCGTTCACTGAAAATTCGCTGTAGAATTCGAATACTCAGAGGAATCAATAAGCCGAAACTTGACAGATATCGATTCACATGTGCACGCGCCGCCGTAGCTGGATGACTTGCTGTTGAAATAGAATGCCGTATTCAGCGCTTCACACGTGAACGGCTCCTCAGTGGTTGTGGTGACCTAAATTTGGATAAGTTAGTACACAAGGTGTTATGGAGTACTGGGCATTTTCTTAAGAAGTTCACTGCTGTTTCCAATGTGAAATGTCTTCCATGATCTAGGAAAGCCTCTATACTTGCGTAGGATGATCTTTATATGTGACAGGAATGGGATTACATGCTTAATTATCCTACCAGCGTAACTGCTCTTTAGAACATCAAGAATTCAGAAGAGCCATTGTGCCTCAGCAGAGATAACATAGATAATATAGCATTTCAGCTGATTTCACCGTTATTTTAATTTTGCCACTTCCATATGCCTACTGACTGTATAAAAGTTAGTTGGCTACAAAGGATAAAAGATACAAGACGGCGCTTCTCGATTTCTTTTGGGATGCGCCACGCATTCTACTTTTACGGGATGTCGTGGAAGCGATTCGAATTCGTGTTTGGCCATACAACGACTTACGGTAGCCAGCTGATGGACAAGTCAACTTTTTACAATTCCCAGACAAGTCTAGCTCCAAATCCCCAGCCCAGAGGGATGGAAGACTTGGTTGATCTGGGCGGGAAAACCGAACAAGGAACCTCGTATCGGGAGCAAGCGACAGCCGACAGGTCCTCCGACTGCGCTACACGCGCCCTTTTTGGCTATAAATTTCGAAACTTTGAAAATAATTTGAAAAGTATCAACAATAGCAATGCGAGATCGACGTAACAGGTATCAGTGCTACGGCATAATCCAAATGTCAAACAGAAGCACTGTCATAGGGCATCATAACAGAAAGAACACAGTACACTAGCAGAGTGCACTAGTTACAGAACACACCAGTCACACGAAAGGATTGTTCTATCAAAACGTGATGATTGAGGGAGTCGTGATTAGAGGGAGTCGTCTCGTGTCTGAACACACCATTTTCCGTCTCTCTGTCCGATGAATTTTTTCGATTGCTAGAAGACATAGACCATATGTTAAAACTATTGTAATACGTGCGATAAAGGTAAAGGATGGCGTTAATCAATCGATTTCGGAATGCGTCATGCATTCTGCTGCATGAGATATATGAGATATGTTGGAGGCAATTTGAAAGCGTAATTCGCCTACACAATGCGCTGGCCAGCCAATAGACAACTCAGCGCCTTATCCTTCCTGGACAAGCCTGGCACCATTTCACCTACCCGACTGCCTACGCCTCCTCAGACTGCGCTACCACGTGCCATAGTTGCATGCGTTACCTAAGGCAACTCCGTGAAATTTCATTCTATAACTGGAAAGTTTCAATAGGGAACGATGGAAAAAGTTTGTCCAAAGCACTCGTTGGTGCTCTAGAAAAATAAGGCATTACTTCTGTCCTTTCGAAACAGGAAAAGCTGCTCACAGGACGAAAGTTGAGCGAGGTGGTGTAGCACGATCTCACTGCAATTGCCTTCTTGTCAGCAATCTCTCTCTTCAGCCCATCCTCCAACGCTATTCTTGATTGTGAGTTATTCGCGCGACAAGTTTAGCTTTCTTAGAGGCGTTCGGACGCTATACCTCCAGCGAATTAATAGGTTTTCCATAGAGAAAATCGGAACGTTCAGTCGTGAATTAATGAACTCTATGTTGGAAAGGTAACAAGAACGATGTCAAGTTGGACAGCAATGGAAATAATAAAAGGATAAAGGATAAAGGACGGTGTTTCTCAATTTCTTTTGGGATGCGCCACGCATTCTACTTCTATGGGATATCGTGGAGGCGATTTGAATGCGTATTTGGCCATACAATGACTTGCGGTGGCCAGCCGATGAACAATTCAGCGCTCTATCCTTCCCAGACAAGTCTGGTACCAATTCACCAACCCCGGAGGGATGGAAGGCTTGGTTGGCCTGGGCGCGAAATCCGAACCAGGAACCTGGTATCGGGTGCACGCTACAGTCGGCGCCTCCTCCTACTGCGCTACACGCGCCCATGCAAATAATAAACAAATAATAATATCAATGGAAGAGCGCTGTCAAAGACAAATATACCTCACGCCTTGATTTGAAAGGAGAGTAGAAGAGCAGCCTAACAGTTGCCAACTTCGCAATTTATCTGATAAATTGAAAAGGGCTCACAAGGAGGTGAAATTCGCCCACACTATTCTCAACTTCGGTCAGAAGTCTCACAATTGCAGTTCAATGTGATAAAAACGGGACCTTCTACGATATTAGGAACCGTTCTGCGCAGTAAGTGGATCATAAATGCATTTAAAAAGAAATTGCATAAAGAAATTGCAGTAGTCACTGATTGGATTTTTTCCACCAAAGAATCATGAGTTTCATTAAGCAGTTACGACAGCACATACATCCTCGAGTTGTGAAACATTTGTCCTACTCAGGTGAGAAGCCTGATCGGAAGTCAGAAGCTAAATGGCTTGGCGGTACGATGGTCGTCGATTTTGGAAAATTGGTCCTCAAGAACAGAGGCGAATTAGGCATGGTAAACCACGTGCACCAGCTTTCTTTACCGACTTCTCCAGAAGCAGACAACATCTGATTCCGTTTTGGTGTTGGCTCGCAATCGGTCGTTACCTTTGTTGGCGGTGGCGTTGTGTTTTTTCCCGTACTTGCTGCAGTCCCATATGGGTAATTGTAGGTGTATTCCTGGGATGTGGCAGTGAAGAGAACCAGTAAGACGAGCAGTTTCGACAACATCGGCGCAACACGGCGGAAATGAACTGTCATTGATAGGGTCGGCGTAAGCTCCTTAACGCCTCAGAGCGTTATCGCCTAGTTTGTAGGCGCTATTTCTCACGACGAACAACGATGACTGCTCTTCGAATATCCGAGAAGACCACGAGAGCTCACAACTTTGCCGCTATGGATACGAGATTTTTACGAAACAACATTAGCTGCGAATAATGAGTGGGCAGAAACAAGACAAATGTTGATGACCATCTCCCTAAAGAATCGCTATAGGTTTTTACGTACTATGTGACGCAACTAGTATTTTTTCAAGCACTCTAACATTTCTTATCATTGATCATATCATTGATCTCGTCTTTTAAATTAGTTGCCTCTTTGAAGGAATCATTGTTTTTGCATTGCAATATCCAACTACTCTTCAGTAGTGGTGAGCACATCAAGCATTTGACGACGATTTTTGGGACATTTTTAACGAATTGTGACTTACGACGTTTTGGGATGAATCCCAGGAAAAAGATATACCAAAAATTTAAAAGACGAGATCAATGATATGACCAATGACAAAAATTGTTAGAGTGCTTGAAAAAATATGAGTTGCGTCACATAGTGCGAGAAAACCTATAGCAGTTCTTTAGAACCTTCGTGAGATGGTCATCAACGTTCGTTTTGTTTCTGCTCACCGATTATTTGTCGGACCACAGTTTAGTTTTTCTTCTTTCCTTCTTTCCTCTTCTTCAGCGGTTGTCCCGCCTAGTGATGAAGTCCGCTTCTTTAATTTTCATTATATATATATATATATATATATATATATAATTGAATATATATATATATATATAATTGAATATATATATATATATAATTGAATTGAGAGAAATACGAATAGCTCCAATACAACTCATTCTGTTAAAAAGACTAGTAAGAAAAACCTCTAAAGGATAAAAGATAAAGAGCGGCAGTATCCAAACACTTTTTTGGGATGCACCACCTATTCTACTTCTATGTGTGTCGTGAAGGCAATTTGTGTGGGTCTTTGACCATAAAATGACTTGCAGTGACAAGCCCGTGGAGAAGTCGGCGCGCTTTATCCTCTCTGGGCAAGTACGGTACAATTCACTGACCTCGCAGGGACGAAAGGCTTGCTTGGCCTGGGCGAGAAATCCGAGCCACGAACCCTGTGTCGGGTGCGCTCGACCGCCGGCACCTTCTACGACTGCGCTACACGGGCCTAAAAAGAAACTATAGTGTATAAAAACGACGACGAAAACAAGGAAAAAAGATCAGATCTGCTATAAAAACAACTTTGTCGCGCAAGCTAGATTGGTGAACAGGTGATCTCGCTATCAAATGAAATGCTCTGCCAAGGAACTTTATTATGATAAATTCTCAGAAGGATCAGAAACCTTCACAGGATTTGCACGACCACACAGAGGTGCTTTTGTGAAAAAAAAACCTAGTTATGCGAGCGTCTGAAGGTGTTAGCCTCTGGATGCTTGCTGTGTAGTAGAGCTGTTCAAGACTTAAGGCGGCGGTTTAAAATACTTCGTGGCGAGTTCAAACTTCGCGCTTGCAGGTATTGGATCCTTACGCGTTGCGTTCTACGATCTAGAAGATGTAACCTCCACAATCCAGCGGAGAATTAATCACAGCTGCTTCCGTTTTTTTTTCAGAGAAAGAGTTTCTCGCAGCTGCTACCGTTTTCTTTCAGATGGCGGGATGGCATAATCACTTGTCAGGCACGCTTTAAAATCGGAAAATACTAGGATTTTCAAGAAGTTGTTGAAGCGATAGTTGTGTTGCAGACTTTGGGACTTTCGGCAAATTTTGTGTAATCTTGTTACTTATGCGAAGTGCCCTGCAAATGTGATCTACCTCTCCAAGATCCCGATATTGCCGAATATGCTCCCTTATTGCAACTGTCCTCTGCAGCACCTCGATCACAGCCTTTCGATAGAGGGGTTTTATAAGCAATCTTCAAGCAATGGTCTGTTGCAGTGTTAGGTGACACAAAGGATTCCGAAGAGAGTGTCAATGTTGTTAGTCCTCTCTTGTCGGTTTAGGCTCAGTTCTGATGATTGCGTCACACTTACGGCGGCGCCGATTTTAATCATGAGACACTGCGCTAATCATGGGGGAATGGTTGCTTGATGTCTGGAAAGCGAATTGTGGTTCCGAAGCCTCTTCAACCTCAGAAAGCCCACCTTGGACAGACACGAACAGTGATGTTTGCCCGCTCGCACGTCCATTGACCGGATCTATCCTAGTTCAGGAGGCTACATAACTAGAAAGTATTATACGTGACCAATTCATTCAAGACCTACAGAGCGGCTCCTAAAGAACAACACAGGACCTATACAAAAAAGTCACAAAGAAAAAACGAAAAAATTGCATTTATTACGGTTGTAAGAAGGCAAAGTTGTGTGCCCTCCTCACCATGTTAGATCCCGCTTATAACACGTCAAGCGACGGTCAACACGCGGCATGCGGCTTCATTCGCCCTCCCCACCATGTTAGATCCTGTTTGTAACATGTCAAGCGGCGGTCAGCACGCGGCATGACTCTATTCCGTCGCTCTTTGCCCGCCGAGACGGTTGTAAACCGCGGCGATTTTTTATTTTTTTTTTGTTTGTTCGTCCGTTTGGTTTCTTTTGGGTTAGGTGCGTTTTCTAGGAGCCGCCCGGTAACTATTGATTTATTTTGTTGCCTAGTTTTTAGTTATGTGGCCCTCCGGACTAGAATAGGCCCTATTGGCCTTCAATGGATGCCGGCACTGATGAGATGGTTAGGAGCTGCAACAGCTGCATCGCAGCTTCCAAGAACTCCCTGAAACTTAAACTGTATTCCTGGCCGAAACCGACGTCTTCGTGAACTAGAGTACATGTCGACTACGCTAGACCACTTGATGGGAAGCACTATGTGGTGATCGTGGACGCATGCTCGAAATGGCCTGAGATTATCACAATGAACTTCAACTCTTCGACTGACACCATCAACAACTTGAGGCCAGTATTCGTTCAATTCGGCAACCCAGATACTCTCGTTGAGGACAACGGGGCACACTTCACGTCAAAATCATTCCTGGATTTCCACCGATCACGAGAAATAATCCACGTTCGCACACCGCCGTTCCACCCCTCCCCCAACAAGCCGAACGATTTTCAAGCGAGGACTGTCGAAGTTAAAAAGGGAGGAACCGACAGAGAAAGCGACGACAGGATGGAAGCACAGTTCAATCGCCGTCATGACGCATCACGCCGTTCTTTCGAAGTGCAACGCTGTCTTTGCCAAGTTCTATCGAGGAAAGAATCACACCTGGACGTCTGGTATTATCTTGGACAGAACCGGCAACGCTATTTACTCTGTTCGTTACGGAAACTAAACGTGTACTCGACACATGAACCAGCTAAGCCAAGCAGCAACGCTTCAGCAGGAGACCGACTTCGCGCGTTCGATCGACCACCATTTAGCAATCGAAACGAAGGTGAAGGTTCGACATCGAGGTCTTCGACCACCACGACACCATCACGACGATCGCAACGCCATAGACAACCGCCATTTCATCTTCAGTTGGATCCAGAAGAGATAAAACTAATATCCTAAAAGGGTAGGTGTTCTAGTGTTTGTAGTATATTGCTGTTGTAGTTTATTACGTATTTGTTAAAGAGCATGGATTAAACCCGCGCAATGTACGGTAGGCGGAATGTTGACTAGCCATGATCTCAGTTCTCCCTGTTTTGTGCCGTCTACGGCGGCCTTCAAAACAACATCCTAGTGTAGTACATTAGGACGATGTCTGTCGTTAACAACAACTGTAAGTTGGAAATTGCTCGAGCAATTTACCAATTTGTAAAGAATAGCATCTGGGCCAGATTCATCAACCGCTTACCGACCTCTAACGGTGGAAATACCGCCAGAAGCTGATGCTAATGAGTGCCGTATCAGGGGGTTTGGCGGTATTTTGTGAGAATCCACAGTGAGCGGTGAATCTGGCCCTGAAGAAATATTGCTGTAATTTTTTTTTCGGTGCAGACTGCGACGAAAAAACTACGTGAACAAAACGCGACCATTTGCTGTTATCACATGAATAAGTAATACCTTTATTCAACATATAAAATTTAACGAAACTGTGGGTCTTGTAGGCAGTAAAACGATCTATTAGTACACTGAAATAGAATGATGTAGCTTAGGAAGAGACAATGTTAGAGGGGTGCGAATATGCAGGTGAGGCTTGTGCGACGCATTTTTTCCGATTTCGGTGGATCACTGGGGAAAACGCGTAGAGCAAACAGCCCACAAATGCATAAGCTAGCAAATTACTCAAGATGCTCTACGAGGAGGTGCTCACAGCTCTCCAGATACCTTAACTGCCTTAGCCCCAGGCGCCATTTTAGAGCGGCGGCGGGCAGCGGTGAAGTTTCCTGCGCTCTTACTCGCCCATATTTGAGTATTCGACACTCGCAATAGTGCCATTCGGTTTAGCTCGAAGAGCACTATCGAACGGTATCAGTATCTATCAATGTCAGAAGAATCGATTTTTTGACAGTTTCCTATCGAGGGCGAGGCTGCACGAGGCCGCGACAGACAACGATGACGTCATCGAAAATCGTATTTTCGAAATTGGCAAAGCTTTCTCATCTAAAATCATACAGGGTTTTTTGAAGTGCTGATTACGAATCCGACATCGTTCTTGAAAATTTCACCGATTTCTGGGCTATTTCCCTACCGAAGGTTGGTTAGGATTACCTATCACCCTTAGTTATCGTTACGGGTGGTCTCTTGCCGTAATCCAAATGGACTGCGGCATCGTTTTCGGCACCCCGAATAAGCCCCCGCCCCTATACGAAATTTGAGCAAAACCGGTGATCCTGACCCGACCACTCCCAAACGAGAAGTAACCTATCGAAACCGGCGGAATTTTTAAAAACGGATGTCAGATTCAGCGCCCCAAATAACCCCTAGGTGATTTTGGACGAAGAAATTTGGCCAATTTCCGATTTTCGATGACGTCATCGTCCGCGCAGGCTCGGCTTACAGCGCCCCCGTCCTCGATAGGAAATTTTTTGGAACTGGAACGGTTCCATAGAGTTTGGTGGTTCCTTATTAATCTACCTTTATATTGAAGATTAAGATTACACATTTTATTTTTTATATTTATTATACTTAAATACACAACACATTCAATCGACATTCTACGCGACTTAGTACAATCGATCAATGCCCTAAATCTACCCGTTCCTTAAGATCTGTTCCTTGTTTCCCTTCTTACCCATTTCCTTTACCATTACCTTTTCCCCTTTCCTCCCGTATCTTCTCCTAGTGGGTTCGCCAACGGAGAGACGAGTTGGAGCATTTCGACGACCGTGGGCTTAGGAAACGGGCGAAGACTCGGCAACCAATGGCAGGTAGCGCGAAGAGACTGCTCACTCAATCTGCTAGCGAAAGCTACGGAGCCCCCTCATAGCCCTATGTTCACTTTTATCCCACGCCAACTGGGCGGAGCAGCGCCTGGCTATCGTGATCCGCAAGAGATACGACACTCCGGAGGCCAAAAATGGCTTTTATGCGCCAATTTTTTTGAAGCATCCTCCCGACCAGGCGTTTTTCGCTGATTACGGGAATTTTTTAAATTTATTTTTCCATTTTTTCTTTTGCCAAATAGGTTTCTGCTTTAGATTACCTGATAGTCGTTATCCTTTCCAAAGGAACAAAAAATGTTAGAAAATGGAGTGAATAAATACCTCAAGAAATCACAGCATGAATCAGAGCAATTCTATTAAGAACATCAAAAATAGGCAAGTTAATGTTACTACGTAAAGCTAATATGTAGAGTATACACCGCAAAACACCACAATAAGAATCGGGACGGAACGAAACTCGGACGGCTGCAATGCATCGTTCGATGTCAAGAAGAAGCGCAGGAGCCAAGCTGAGACGAGAGTTGTGTCGCATTACACGAATTTCCATCACCAATATTTATTTCCAATTTTTTCCGTTCACTTCCATTTTTACCACAGATGATATGAAAACAATAAAAACTGACATGATACAAAAATTATCACAAACAATTAATGCTAGAAGCACAAATTACCATTTTTCAGACATTAATGTCGCATATTGCAATTTACTATTTCTACCATTTCCGAAAATCTAGAACTTGAATTACCAGAGTTAAGGATACATTCTATATTAATGTGGGCAGGATGCCGTATGATGAGTATAGGATTCTTGAATCTTGTTGCAATAGAAGCACCGCGCTTTTGTCCTGCAGAACATTGCCAAATGATTTGCCCTAAACAGACATCTGGTATATTTCCTCTCCCTCATCGCTTGTTCCTGTCGCTGCATCAGGGTGGGGTATTCCCTGAACTCCGAAAAGAGCTCTCCATTGAAAAGGGTGCGCTGGATGCTGGATCCTTGTTCTTGTTCTTGTTCTTTTTCCCTGTCGGTTTTTTCCAGTGGTGGCTGATGATACTTGGAGTTCTTCATGGGTGGAGCATCCGCTCGAAACCTGTATTAGGTATCGGAAGGTTGAGTTGTCGTAACTCAATTTTCTTACGTTTCTCACGATGTCCGAGAGTCTTTCCTCATTTTTCCATTTCCCTGTCTCCTGCTGAACGCTTGGATCAGCCCCTCGTTTTTTCGCCTTAGTAGGCTGCTTTTTCAAATTAGAATGGTCCTCCCTCACAGCTGTTGCCAAATGAAATTCGATCCTGAAGAGTTTTTCGTAAATTTCTTTTAGTTCTCTTTCCATCGCTGTCGGAGGCCCGATTGGCAGAAATGATGGTACGTCCGGAGAGAGATCGAAACGTTCCTCTTTCACACTTTCCACCTGCTCCTCTTCGTCTTCCTGATGGGCCGGTCCCTGGCTTGCCATGGGTTCGGGAACGGAAGCTTATCGCTCATGTCTTCGTTGCTCTGAAAAAGTACTTTGGGTTTTTCCATTTCTTTTTAATTATGCCGACGAAGTAGTGCAATTACAGCTTATCGATAAGAAGATCTTGAAAGGGATTTCCAAGAGTGTTGGTAATTTTATGTAAGAAACATGTGAATTACCGTATGATGAATTAAAAAAAAGGTGAATAGAATTTGAGAAAAAATGGGTGGATAAAAGAAGAGAGAGAAAGAAGAGATAAGAAGAGATAAAAAGAAGGAAAACTAGCTTTAGAGCTAGTTACCGATTTTAGGGAATTAAAAGGCTAAGTGGAGAAATGAAGGCAGGAAGAGAAAGAAAAGAAAGAAAGAAGTGAGATAATAATAAATTAAATAAAAAAATAGATTAGATGAATTAAATGTAATATAATAAATATATAATATAATAAATATGTATTGAATATTTTAATATTTATGATATAATAAATACAATAAATAAATAAAATGACAAATTATTAAATTACACTAAAAATTTTAAAATATATTAAAATTAAATAGACGAATTGAACGCTAATAAAAAAACTAAGAAATTAGAAAATTAGAGCAGATTAGAGACGTAGTTAGAATTTATAAAAGGGAATTAGGGAAATTGGGTTTAAAATAGATAAAAGAAATAAAATTGGAAAAATGAGAGTAAAGCTGCGCTAAGACAGGAAGGAGAGGATAATGAGATTAAGAAGAAAAAGCAATATAAGCAAGTGGAAAAAATTAGAAGAGAAGGATGAGGCTAAGATAAAAGGTTT
>CANDYH010001085.1:0-12060 GCA_947396885.1 Heligmosomoides polygyrus polygyrus | reverse complement strand
TTCATCGGTCGATCGTCAAAGCGTTCAAGGCCTACAAGTCATGAAGACGTTCGAACACGACTGTTCCGACACTATTTCGCTCGTAAGCCTAGAATTTCCTTGGAAGGATGCATAGCGCAATAACTATCAATCTTTCAAAAATGTGTCTATTAACTTGACTATTAGCCGTGTCCTAAACACCAGTGCATGACAGCGTTCAAGCAGTTCTCCATTTTTTGAGACAATTATATCAAGATAATTATAGCAATTAATGCCGCATTCATGCGTTTTGTAGATTTTTATTTTTGGTGCTCAGGCTTAAAAACTCGAATAAACAATATACAAAGAAATCAATTGTAGTCGCGTAGTAGCACAGATCATACCACCCCCTTGAAACTCGTGCAGTTTCCGATTGCTGTAGAATGTATGCTTTCCGATCAATATTTTTAAGGCTACAATGCGTACTTTTACAAATGACCTAGTTGGACCTTGAACGATCGAGAAGGCGTCGACTTTTTCAGAAAGCCACTCAATGATCCTGATTCTGCCTGAGATAGATAAGATCTTCGACAGAACACCACCGCGTCTGATTCGTGGCAGATTTACCTTCAACTGGGTTTATTATTATCGCCCCTATGCTACACGTGAGACATCTGACGTTGCCAACAACACTCTTTATTATTGCTATAAGCACCATCGCGTTGACGGCTAGGTTCCAACAAATCTCCGACTCGCGTTCAGCTCCCGTTCAGAAAACGCAATGTTTGTATTTTTGTTATTAATTTTAAAGGTTCGTGTGTAGGGTAGCTCAACTAGACGCTTTAAATAAATTCTAAATCAGAATTTCCTCGCTGATAGAACCTTCGCAAATCAGGACAAAAAACAGCCTTTCTATGATTTGCCGCATCTCAACAATCTTCGTTTTCGGCTAGTTGAATTAGTGACAACCATTTTCGCACTGGAAAAAAGTGACGATGCGCTAATTCGAGTGGTGCTTCCTTGATCTGAATCCGCTGAGTGTGCAGAAAGTTATGATCGTTTGAAGTAAACCAGTTAATACCGCCATGAGGCCAACCTAATCCTTCCACATAATTTTATTATTATTATTATTACTATTATTATTATTGTTATTATTATTATTTATTACATGAACAGCACAACAACGTACCGCCATGTAAACGTAAACCAGAACACCAATAACAACAGTAACCTCAACTAGACAAGATTGAAACATAACTTATGTTAAGAACAACTATGGCTCGATCAGAAGCTGGTTCACTAGCCTCTTAAATCATCAATGTGTATTGAGAGTGTTTAAACATTGAGATTTTTTGTACTCTAAAACAGCTAGATGACAAAAGAAATGCAATTTGGGGTTTGATCTAGGTCTAGTCAGGACAATCTTCAAACTGTCCCTCGCGTAGCTAAAACTTGAAATGAAAACAGCTTCCCCTTATCTATGCGTACAAATCCATGTAAAATTTTAAAAAGCAGTATTAGATCATTGAGTTTTCTCCTGAGGCCCAAAGTGCGCAGACCAAAAAATTTGTTCCTCTCACTGCTGTTTGGTATTCGGCTATAGTCAAATCCGCGGAGGCGCAACATTAACCTCCAGGTGAAGCCTTTTTAAACTTTTTCTAAAGCTTTAATAAGAATCTTCTTATCTGGTGAGTAAACTGAGGTGCCATATTGAAGAATGGGTCGAATGTAAGTTCTGTAGGCCTTGATCAGCACTAATGGATTTTTGGTCTTCAGCGCTCTGAACAAGTTATGGGTTTTACGTGCAGCCTTTCTAGTTATCTCGTTGTTGTGATCTTCTAACTCTAACTCTGATAAATCCAAGGTCACACACCTTTTGAACAAAATCCAGTGTAACGTCTGGATAGCTGTGCTACGCACAAAGAGCTTAAATAGAGGGAAGAGCTAGGATTTTGGACTTTTCTGCCGACACCGGCAACTCCCATTCAACCGACCATTTGTATATCGCATGTATGGCACATTGAAGAGTCTTCCTATATTCCCCAGTTTCCATAACCTTATATGTTTTGACATTATCCGCAAATATCTCACATTGTACACCTAGGTTGCTTACTATAGAGCTGATTTCATAAGTGTACATATTGAATATGACAAGTGACAATACACCCCCTTGGGGCACCCCACTTGTCAGCGTAAGTAATTCGGAGAAACAATCCTAAATGCATACCTGAAACGTCTTTTAGGTAAGGAACTCAGAAAGTCATTTCAGGAGCATTTCGTGGATGTAAATCATTTCCAGTTTTATCAAAAGTTTATTGTGTGGAACTTCATAAACGGCTTCATAAGGTCAAAGTATACCACATAAATTGCCTTCCCTGCGCCAAGCGCATTAGTCCAATTATTCAGAGCTTCTAAAAGTTGAGTTTTAGTTGATTTCCCCTTAACAAACCCATACTGATTTTCATTGATAATATTATACTTTTTTAGATGCTCGACAATCTTCTCCTTGATAACTTTTTCAGCCAATCGAGCAAATATGGATGTTACGCTTATTGGGGAAACCGTGGGGAAAACGCTTAGAGAGTGGTGTGACATAGGGTGCTTCCATTTGGGAATTTCAGCTCGGAAAAGAGATAGATTCATATATTTCAGCTGTCCAATAATGACAGCTGAGACACGTTTGATAAAATCAAAAGGAGCCTCATCTGGCGTGGTAAGATGACGGTTGATATGCTCTACTAAATATCTGCTTGTCATTAAGGCAATCTGTTAAGGGAGAAACTTTTGTGGTGGAGATTTCCAATACTTACACTCTGATGAAGTTGCCGCCTGACATTTCTGGGCACGAATCGATGAATCCTTCTCGCAATTTGAATCGCCACGGCTGATCTCGCTATGAAACAAAACTTAAAGGTTTAAAGGCCCAACAATGTCCTTCCATATGTGAGATTTTCACAAGCTTACAATAAATTTCGACTGTTTAAATTTGCATCAAACTCGCAGCAATATCCACCTGATGGGCCCTGAAAATTCGTTTCAAATTACCATAAGCTACCAGTATACCTACCAATTGCCTACACCTTTCCTAATGTCGAGAACAAATTCAGCTATTAAACGCACTGAAAGCTTATGCTGGCGTTTTCAAGCAATTTGAAAATAGGCTCCGGATTTTTTGTAATGAGTTTGCTGTGTATTTATGCATCCAAAATCTCTTGCAACCTAACCGAAGTACCACATGTGGGATGCAGTAGTGAACCTCCACGTTTTCTCAGTAATAACGGTGATTTTTTCCCCACTCAAGTGGTCATAGAATGTTTTTTATGTGACCAGCGTAGGAAAAGTACATAATTTAGATTATTTTTTGTGCATCTTTATATTTGTTGTATATTTATATTTAGTAGTTGCATACTTAAGCAGCTAAATTTTCCTGTTAGCTTGACGAAGTATTGCATGAAGTAGCCTACAATATGCTCTCTTAGGTTTCCAAACCTTCGGGTTTTCCTCCAACGATCAAGCACCTTCTTCCCGCAAAAGTTGATTGAAAATATGGATGGGGGTCTAACCTAATGACAAACAATCGGGGCCAATTATATAATTTTAGTTTCAGCAAGCTTCTATTATTTATTCATTTATATGTTATATATGGTGGATCCTAGTTTATTTTTTATTTTTATCCTTGTTTGACTCTGCTGCTCAATAGTGACTACTTTATATTTTTTTCTGATGGATGCTATTTCAGATCCCGAAGTTGTCATTGATAGGAAGGGAGTTGAAGTACGTAGCAAGAAAAGCATAAATGTGAGCTTGACACAATTAGTGCCACCCTACTATCCTCTTGGTGGCATGTATCTCGTAAGTTGCTTTGTTATCTAGCAAAAATAAACTTACAGCACGAAGCATTAAGGATGCAAAGCGTGGAAACGGTATGTAATGGTTGAGTGTTGCTAAATGTCAACATTTCATAAGACAACAAGTTCTTCAGACTGCTCAGCGGTACCACTTAGCGTCATGTGCGATTTCGAAAAATATGGCTACTATTCAATGGTCGATATTCTGCTTCCTGAAGGATCCGATAAAATTTGCTGCCGTCAAAGGCACCATGACATCGCGTTACGCATGGAACTTCAGGTACTACCTCTGGTTTTTCGTTGCATAGTGCGGTTTATCGCATAACTGCAGGCGGGATTAACATAACCGTACTGGTATCATTAAAATCGACTATGCATGAATGGTACTCAGCATAAGGATGGCAAAGAAATGGCATTGATTACAACGACAATTCCGTCCTAGCCTTCTCAAAAAGTGATTTGTTTCGGTCTGTGCGACCTCTATTATTTGGGCTGTTCGATGTCGTTTTGCATGTTTTCAAATAGAATTTATTTGTATTAACAACTAACATTTATCAATAATATATTAAAAATTTTGTTTGATGGCCATTTGCCATGTTTCAGTGAGTTGAAAGATTCCATATTTGCGCAGAACTGGTGCAACTCATTTCTAACAGCTCGATCGGAATCAGTTTTACCATTCAAATGGTTTCGATGGAAGTAGATAAGCAGTAGTCTGATGGTGCTACACGTCCTGAGAAACATTGTGCTCTAATCGCAAATCCTTGCTTGTGTCATTTTTTAGGCCATCAGCGGTGAAAATGTGGTGGTCTGGTAAAATTTCATTTACGCTTGTGTAGATCTCGAGGAGTCGGAAGACGGATTAATCCGTCGCAAACCGTTTTTTTTTGACTGCTCGGCGCGGGCGGTATTGTAACTCAGTGCTATGTGACATCAGTTCCCAATTGAGCTCTGTTAGTTTTTGACGGATAATGAGGTGTGGGGTGTGAGGTCTGATGGAAAATCACGCCAAGCAGACCCCACACCTCTTTCATAAATCTCTTTCATGATCACGGTGGGCCAGTTCAATGCGTTTTTCTTGATTTCTTTGTTCAATTTCGATAGCTGACGACCATAATGTGGTGGCACTATCGGTTTAAGCAGTTTTGGCGGTAGCCAACGATCCTAACACTGCCCGCTATCAAGTTTAGCGACGTAATCACGACTTTGAGGTGCCGTATGAATAGGAAAATCGTGAGAGAACACCAGCGACTGTTTCGTATGTAGACATGCAGAGTGCGGCTGCTTCCTGTACGGGCATAGAGGTCTCACACTCCTTCACACTTCCCTCACTCTATAACTAGTACCGGAGTGGGTAACAGTAGTATAGGTCTCGGTATTGGGTTAGCTACCTAATGGTTTGGGCTCCCTTATGGGTCTTCTTCCTTAGGTGGCCCGGCAGCTATTTTCTTTGGTAGGATAATATGTTTGGATTTTATTGTAATTGTGTCATACCATGCAAATAAAATTTGATGACATATTTGTGCTGGTTGATTTTCTGGCTAATATCGTAAGCGCAGGGATATTACAATAAGCATACGAGCTAATAGTCTGGTTTCTTGAAAGCAGCTCAAAATAGACTACAGTACCGGACGCGTCTTTTGAATAGACGCCGAAAAAACCGCGCTTTTGCGATTTTTGCGTCTTTTTGCTATAACTAGCCCAAGTGTCATCCATTTGAAAAACCAAGAACATATTTGAGCTCAGAAGAACAAGCTCTATCGTCTGGTATATACATTTCATATGGAAGTCAAAAATGGCCAAAATTGAAAACTTGCGCTCCATCGAGAAGGCCGACCGCGGACGAGTTGTCGGTCGCAACCGTCTTCGACGGCTTGCGACCGACAACTCGTCCGCGGTCGGCCTTCTCGATGGAGCGCAAGTTTTCAATTTTGGCCATTTTTGACTTCCATATGAAATGTATATACCAGACGATAGAGCTTGTTCTTCTGAGCTCAAATATGTTCTTGGTTTTTCAAATGGAAGACACTTGGGCGAGTTATAGCAAAAAGACCCAAAAACCGCAAAAGCGCGGTTTTTTCGGCGTCTATTCAAAAGACGCGTCCGGTACTGTATACTCTAGCAATCCCACCACGCAGAAAGTTAATCCTCCTTTGGTGAATACTTGCTTTGGGCGCCGATTGTGGGGACTTATTCCGATTGGTCCATGATCGATTTTGAGCTACATTATCGTGAAAGATCCATTTTTCATCACCATTTATTATTCTTTCTAGAATATAGTTATTTGGGTTATATGCTAATGCATTTGGTGAGGCGGATTTCCCTTATTTCAAGAGGATCCGAAACGAACACCCTAGGTGTTTCGTAGCTTTCAGAAAAGAGGAATTGAGTGAAATGCGCCAGTATAATCAATACAACACACGCTAACGTATCCGTGCGAGTCAAGTACTTCGCCACTCCCTCAAACGCCATTTTAAAAGAAGGGATAGTATATGCATTGAAGATTTTTGAATACAACAATTGAAAGTTAGAAAATTTAATTTTTAAAATTTTAAATGAAGGGCTATTGAATCTGCAGCCTTTGTACAACCGACCATCATCGCGCTGACGTACGGAGCACAATGGAAACGCTTGGACCCAACATGACGTTATTTACTGTGATTCGCCACCCCATCGACCGATTCATCAGCGGATACACAGACAGATGCCTTAGGTGAGCAAGGTGACACTGCGTTTCATCCATTTTAGTTTCATTTCATTTTAAACAAAAATCTCTTCTGGAGGAACAATTTCAAGCGGATAGTGTCACTCTAATACGAATGTAGCATACTCCTGTAGTAAAAAAATAATCCGTTTTATAATATTGATTCCATCTGGGGAAAAAATCACAGCACACTTGCTGCACTTTCAATTTTTTGGTTATCCTTTACAGCAAAAAAGTACGAGCTTACGGAGTTTTTGTAGTTATATGTAACTAGTAAACAGTTGCTGGCACATTAATTTTACCTTGCACTCAGCCGCTTCCATTTTTCGAGCAGATTTCTGGTTATCTAATCAGTATCAATACTAAAAATATTAATACTAGATTTGTCAAACGGAAGAGCTCAAAGAAGCTGAAAACGGAAATTGTAACACGGAAACGGGAATTTTGGTACCCCTGCTGTTAAGACAATTCCCTGGTAATACAGTATCGACGAGCCTAGTTTTTATGCACGAGCTAGAATTCGCTATTTTTAAAAATATGAAGGTTGCAACAACAGAGTCCTTTTCTCGATACCAAGCTTCGAAGGAAAATGTTGCCCACTTGACTTCTTTACTGCATTGTTTGACTTAATTTTCACCTTTTGGCATTTTCTGCATTACCCATGGTGGCGATGTCTGTCCCTCCACGTGGTGCCACTCGAAACTGCCTGCTCTGCGAGCTAAGCCAAACACAGACTCTCGATTGCTGACGACAGGGCCTTGTGACAGCCGGCCTACGAAGACCATGTCACATCACACGGTGTATATTATCTCACGTATTTCGAGATAGTGCTACAGCCTCCGCGGGAGCCGACGCGCACTCGCAAAGCCAGGCGAGTGTGAAAACTATACGAGGGTCCCTGGTGCGAGGACGGCAGCGTGGGGCAACTGAGCTGTCCGAAATTCCTGTAACGTAAGCAGTACCCGCGTGGCAACGCTGAATGTAGGTACGTTGACGGGCCGCTCGTGCGAGTTGGTTGAAGCACTGGAGCGAAGAAGAGTTTATTTCTGTGCGGTGCAGGAGACGAGGTGGTCCTACCGCAAGTCAAGGGACATAGGACGTGGCTTCAAGTCCGTTCTATGTAAACGTATACCAGGACCACCAGTGGTGTTGGAGTAATCGTCTCCTTTCGTGGCTCGATTGTAAGCGTCGAACGCGACAGGTTGATGAAGATCGTTGTCGCCGCTAAGGAGCGACTCTTTCACTTCTTCTCTGTGTATGCTCCGCAGACCGGCTGCTTAGAAGAAGGATGAGTTTTGAAGCCTGCTTAATGAGAAGACAGCAGACGTATCGTCGAAAGTTGTCATAACAGCCCCTGGTGACCTTAGTGGGCAAGTAGGTGCTAGGAATGACGGGTATAGCTGTCATGGTGGTTTCGGGTACGAGCCATGTAACGCCGATGGTGAGCGTATTCTTGATTATGCGGCGTCGCATAACCTCACCATAGTGAACACCGTCTTCCTAAATCGCGACTACTACCGTATTTCATACTAAGGGGTACCAAAACTCAGATAGACTTTGTCCTTGTGAACGGTTGCGACCGAACCCTTGTCACAGATGCGAAGATCGTGTCTTACGAGACGATCGCCCTACAGCATCTACCGCTGAACTGTCCCCTAAAGGTCGCCCCTACAAGGCAGAACCAGGTCGAGCGATGCGATGCACCGAGAATAAAGTGGTGGCGAATGAGAGAGAAGGAAGCAGCTGTGATTTCTCGCATGCGGTTACCGACAGTCACAACTGTCGATGAAACTTGGAAGAAGGCGAACGACGCGACTCATCAAGCTGTACAGTCGGAACTCGGCATTACGAAGCCTGAACGACACAAGGTCGACAAGCAGGTATGGTTGTGGACAGACGACGTAAAAGCGAAAGTTTGAGAGAAGTCGCTTTATCATGTCTTTCTCGGCGAAAAGACTGCCGATAACTGGCGGAAGTACCAAGAGGCGAGGGAAGCTGCAAAGAAGGCCGTGACTGTTGCGAAAGCCACTCATTATGGTGACGTCTACCGAAAGCTCGAATCGCGCGATGGTGAGCGGTATCTGTACACCCTTCTAAGAATCGCCTTCGGAAGACCGAGGGCATTGAGAAGCTTTACGGCATCAATGACGAGAATGACCGTCTTCTTATGGACCGCAAGAAGGAATTGCAGCAATGACGCAGCTACTTCTAAAAGATCTCGACTGTAGAATTTCCCAGCCATTCCTTCAGTGGCTCCTATCCACGTTCTGTTCAGGAGATCACCGCGGAGGAGACAGAAGCGGCTTTAAAAAAGATGGGGCCAGGCAAAGCGACCGGGCCCGACGACGAAGCGGCTGACCTGTAGAAGTCAAAGTTTTGGTGCCCGGCTGAGTGGTTGGCGAAATACTTTAATCAGGTTGTAGCAGAAAAGAAAGTGCCTGACTGTTGGCGCCAAAGTACGACGATTCCGATTTGGAAGAATTAGGGCAGTGACTGCTCGAATCACCGTGTGATTAGCTTACTTTTGCACAGCATGAAGATCCTTGAGCGAATTGTCGATGGACGAATTCATCACATCGTCCAGCTTTCCAGCAATCAGTAGCATCATGGAGTTCCTGAACAGGTCATAGAGTGGGCGCGAATCCTCTACTCTTGTCCAAAGAGTGGAGTGCAAGCTGCAGCGGAGCTTCAATGGAGTTGACCATCTCTGTCGTCGTACACCAGAGTTCTGAGTATTTTCCACTCCTCTTTGTTGTCGTGATGGATGGCATTACCTGGAATCTTCAGAAGCCGGCCCTCTGGACATTGCTCTGTGCTGATGAGGTGATGCTTGCTTGCGGTGATAAATGTGATCCCGAATGGAAGCTTGGTGCGACCGTCTGGCGAGGTTCGGACTCAAATTGCAAGTCAAGAAAACCGAGTACCTAACGACAGACGCGAACGAGTCCGGCTCCATTAAGATTAACGGTACTGAACTTGCACGACTTCGGTGTTTAAATACCTGAGATCAGCGTCTGACGGCGGTCTGATGGTTGAAGTGAACTCACGCGTGAGTGCAGCTTGGTCCAAGTGCGTTCGCTGATTGGCATGCTGCGCGATAGGAAGATACCACAGCACCTGAAATCGAAGATCTATAGAACCGTCGTCGGCACGGTAGCGATGTACGGTGTTGAGTGTTGGTGACAGCTGAGCTGACAAGATGAGCCAAGCTCGCTTGCGATGGCACGGCACGTTCTGAGTGAAAAGGAAGAGAGCATCCGTAAGATAAGCCTCAACTTCGAGGTTATTGAAAAAAATTCACCAGAATAGCGAACCCCGCTACGGGACAAACGCTGAAGAAGAAGAAGATAAGTGATGCAGCCCTCGAACCAAGACTAGTATATATCCTTCATTCCGGCTAATGTTCGGCGTAACCGCCTTCTTCAGAGCCTCAAACTTCGATGATTAAACCAATACCCAAGTCAAATATCCAAAGTTTGATTACCCAAATCTGAGGCTCTGAAGAAGGAGGTTACGCCGAAACGTTAGGAGTGGTAGAGGATATATACTAATCTTGGTTCGCCAGCTGCATCGCTTGGGTATTCGCACTGACCAATATCAAGCCTGGACTCAATGACAGACGAACACGGTATGCAATATCTAATACGTCCAAAAGCCCACAAAAAACATATTTTAATCACGTTGATAGGGACGAGTTGTTCGCGGAAAGAAAAAATGTTTATTTACAATTAGAATAGAAGATATGAACCGACAGTAGCAGAAAAGATCATCCACCTGCGTCTCTGGAACAGAAATGGTAGCACTTGGTCGTCTTTCATTTTATCTATGCACCGCCTAGAACCGCTTTAAGCTACTGAGATCTTTTTAACAAAAGAGTTCGAGGACTCCTTACATGACGAAAAGTAGCTTGTTGGAACATTAAAGGAAATCGATAAAAATACAGGTACAGGTCTGGTGAATATGGTGATGGTCCGTGATTCTTTTTTTCATTTTACTTATGCACCCTTACAGCCGCTTTAAGCTCCTGAGATCGTTTCAACAAGAGTCTGGTAAGTCACATGGCGATCTAAGTGCTTGAAAAATTGATAGTCGGTAGGGTAGCGTTGTAGTGGTCTCTCCAGTCTTCAAAAACTTGCACTGTACCAGCCATTGTCCACCACACGGTGATCATGGTCTACATGCTTTGGATGGTGACTTGGTTTCGGCATCTCCTTGGGCTGTCATTCTTGTGCGGCCATTGTGCGGAGCGACAGCGATTGTCATAAAGGATCCATTTTCGTCGCATTTCACGATCCTATTCATAAAAGGCTCCTTTAGATTGCACAGCCTTAGCGAAACACAGGTGTCGTGGGGCTTCAGCATCTGCCCGGCCTTCAGTTCGTGCAGAACCCATATACGCAATTTTTGCACTTTTCCGATCGGATTTAAGTTGCGACTGACAGTGCTTCCGTCAACGCCGAAGCGCTATGCCAGTCCTCTCACAGTTTGATCCGCTTCGGCTTTGAGTCGGGCGCCGTAAACGAGTGATGGCTGTCTACCTCGGTCTTCATCTTCGAGACTTTCGTCCCCAGATCTAAACCTTTCGAAGCAGTGGCGAATTGTGCGTTCCTTAGCGACATATTTCCAAACAGAGCGTTGATATTACGAGCTACGGCCGCGGCGTTGTGTCCACTTTTCCATTCATATAAATAGAGCACCAGAATATCACGTTGCTTCATATTGTGAAAACGACGCCGAAAATTCGATGCGATTATGTCATAAAAGGTAAGTATGTTAAGAAAGTGGAGACTCTGCGCTTTCAGAAACTACATGCATTGCCTGAAACTGAATTAAACAAAAGCGACGATAAAGCGACCAAAAGCAAAATCGGCCAAGTCATATGCAATGACCTAAAAAAGATCTGAAGGCACTTAACGAACCGTCAGGTGAAATAGCGGAACGGGTTGTGAACCAAACGCGACCGTTTACTGCATAAAGATGCAGGTGGAATGCAGGGGATGACCTCCTTGCTGCCGCTGTGTCGGGTCTTTACTTTTTACTTTATTAGGACGTGAACAAACAACATAAAACGTTCACGTGTGAAATAACACAAAGGAAATCAACTAATTAGGAAACAAGCACAGGTAAAAGCCCTGATTGGGCAATATTGACATATTTTTGAAAAGAAAAAGAACCATGAATAGAAAGCAGAATAAAACAGCACTGAGTAGACGATCAGTAAAAAGAAATCGGAATGAAACGAAGAAAGGTTATAAACTGAGATTGGGAATTGAAACTTAAGAAGATTGTAATCGACGATCAAGATGCCTCTTAAAATGGCTTATGGACATCTGTAGCGCTCCCTCCCTAATTAAGGGACGGAACAACCGCAGTGTTCTATGAGAAAAGAAGCTCACTCTGATCCGACTTTTTGCTACAGAGTCGGAGAGTCTTAGCCCTCCTTGACTGGTAATTGTATCGCTAGGTGCGAAACGGAAGAAGTCCGCGATGTCAACTCTTGCTATGCCCTTGAGAATTTTGAACAACATAATAATATCGTTTTTAGTTCTG
>CANDYH010001083.1:0-19502 GCA_947396885.1 Heligmosomoides polygyrus polygyrus | reverse complement strand
AACGCGACAATAGCTTAGACATTCCATTTTTATAGAAAATCAGAACTACGAGAATTAATAAGACATAAGAAGTCATTTTCGACATCATCTTGGTTGTTAAACTTTTTATCCTGCACATAACGGTCTAAATGCTCGAAAAAATGGTAGGTAGGGACAGATTCGGTGGATACGCTGGATGTGGCAGAGTTTCGTGTCCCAATTCATACTGTTTCTGGGGAACAATTTCTGAAACATGCGGACTCGCGTTGTTATGCACTAGGACTGGGCCTCTTCGATTAACCAAAACCGGCTGTTTTTCTGTCAACTTTTGGTGCATTACTTCGATTTCGGTACAGCACAGAAACCCTCCTCAAGTGCAGCTTGATGCTACGAGCTACGGCGGCGGCCGTGGCATTGTGTCCACTTTTCCATTCATATAAGCAGTGCACCACGTTGATTCATATCGTAAAAACGACGTCAAAAACTCGAAAAACTACAAATGGTAAGAAAGCGGAGTTTCTGCGGCTTCAGAAACTATACACACTGCCTGAAACGGAAGCATTCTTAGCCACTAAAAATCGACCAGAAATTGAGGAAACAAAATCGGCCAATTCATATGCAACGACCTTATAAGGTGTATAGCGCGGCCCAACTCTGACATAACCATCCTAGCGCTTAGTGGAAACCATATTTCTCGTAGGATTTGTCCACTATGAAAGGTGTCTCTACTCTGTGTGTGGGTCTGGGGCTGGTCACAGCAGCTGAGCTGTTCCACACGTGCTTTCGCGCTCGTACTTGCCGAGCCTGGCCGAATCGATGCCGACAAATCGGCTCGGCTGGCGGCGATTGCAATCGGCTGCGAAACACAGTCGTGGGAGGGGCTTCAGCGTGAGAACTTCAACGCTGCCCGACACCCCCAGTCACTGTGACGACGCACGACATGGACGCCACAGGTGGGTGGCCATCATGGAATAATGAAGTTGCACGGAGTGTTATATGAAAGATTTTCGTCTCTTTTTGCTTCTCATGGTCTTCTCTTTTTCAAAAAAAAATCAGCCTTTCAGAGCATTCTACGTAGTGTGTAATAGATTTTTTACACAATTTTCACTTCAATTTGGAAACTCTTCTAAGCAAACTTGTGTTATTTGCGGTATAATCCTCGACCAAATGGCTCCGATTTTCTGGGCTTAGATAATTTTCAACTGACTCTGATTATTACTGCTTTTTTCTTTTTCTCACATTTCCATTTTACTTACCTGGCTAATCTATCACTCTTACGTGTTTGATCGGTTTGAAGTGCACTCTTCGTAGTGTAAAAATAAATAACTAATAAAATAAACTTAATACTTCTGAAATCAAAGTGAACGTCGTCCAACTCGAAACGAGCTTCACACCGGTAAAACTACAGGCTCTCTAAGATGGTTAGAATAATTTTTGTTCAAAGAAAATTTTGTACAACTTTCTTTAAACATGTTTAGTTCAACTTCCCGAATTAATTTAATATTCTCTTAAAATTTTTATTTTAAAACAACCAAGTTTTGTTTTAAATCGCAGTAAAGCGGCAATCATTTACATCCAAAAACGATATCGCGCCATGCACTAGAAAAACTCGTCGCGTTTTTATTCGATTGGTAGTGTAAATGCTGCTTGCATCATGCATCAAATCACGCATCAAATTCAATCATCGATTAGCATCAAACTGAGGATATGTGTTTCTTTTTTAAAAATTAGTTTGTTATGTCGTTTACAGATACGAAACTCCATGCAAACAGAAATTTTGCTATCAATGGAATAAAAATCGAGACGTTTTGGACGAGGTCGTGGCACAATTTCTTCTTTTAGCAAAAATTGGCCGCCTTTCTGGTCTAGAAAGCAAGCTTTGAGCCGCCCTTTTTCCTCACAAAATGAGAATTAAAAAACTTTAAACGATGTGTCCAATTTTTGAGTAGGTGAATTAAATATTCATAGAAAGTCATACAAAAACATTCCATGAGCAAAAAATTACTCTAACCTTTTGGAAATTCTTTGATTCGATGTGAAAGGAGCTCGTTTTGGTTTGGAAGATGTTCAGTTTGGTTTCAAAGGCGTTAGGTTTGATTAGAAGAGTGGTTTTGAAAAGTATCCGATTTGACGTAAGAAACGCCCAGTTTTATTTGAAAAATCTCTAATTTGACGTAAAAATAATATATGTTATTATCCGCCTAGCAGCATAGAGGAGGAAAAATACGTTAGTCAAAGATAAAAAATTTGCAGAACCCAGTATACTTTTTAACGTTTTAAAGAATTGATTCCTGCTGATTTTATTTATTATCATTAATATCATTAACAGAGAAGGTATATTACGCAGTGGATTGCAAACGAGGCTGACACGTTGGGTACTCATTTCTACACTAGCAATTGGGTAGCCCTAGGAAGTTATGTCTTCAGATCATGAACATATGCAAACCGCTCTGGACGAGGCCTGTAATGGCGTTGAAGCCGGCGATGGTGGCCCGTTTGGAGCCGTTGTTGTCAGGGACGGAAAAGTGATTGCCACTGGACACAATATGGTAAGTGGCATAGTAACGACGAGTCAATACAATGTATCACTCAAATTTTGCAGAAAATGAAAAAATAAAGTGCAAAGTTGCTTTTCTGAAAGCTTTTTTTTTACATCAGTAAAACGTTTAAATATAATAGAACAGAACACATCAGTGCCATTGCTGAGAATTTTTTTACAATATTCTATTACTTATCTCGTCATTCCATTTTCCGTCATTCATTTAATGGCCTGCTCATTCCTTCGCACTCGAATTCAGCTTTGTTTATTATGCCTTATACTTCTTATAGCGCAGTCGAAGGAGCTGCAGGCTGTCGCGTGCACCCAGTACCAGGTTCCTGGTTTGGATTTCCCGCCCAGGACAAACAAGCCTCCCATCCCTCCGGGGTCGGTGAATTGGTACCAGACTCGTCTGTGAAGGGTAAAGCGCTGTGTTGTCTATCGGCTGGTCACCGCAAGTTATTGTATGACCAAATACGAATTCAAATTGCCCCACGACATCCTGCAGAAGTAGAATGCGTGGCGCATCCCAAAAGGGATCGAGTAACGCTGTCTGCTATCCTTATCCTTTTTTATTTTTATTCTAATCCGCAAAAGAGCTGAAACACTGTAGAGTGTAGTTTAAAAAAATGAATGCTACATAAGCTTATAGGAAACAATTTATTTTAAAATTTTCGTTCTCGATATATTCAATTTTGTTATTTCTTGTTCTAGTATATGTTATGTGTTCCATTCATATTTATGTTTTATATAATATATTATACATTTTTTCATATTTATATTATATATTGTTATATTGTGTGTTGTATTCATATAAATAAGTAAATATTAATTTTAATAATGATAATTTATTACGACCATTGTAGACAGCCGCAAAAGAACATCTTGTTAGAACATTAAATAAGAACCGATCATTTACATCAGTACATGGTATGACACAATAGTGTAATATATTAAAGATAGTAAATGATTGTTTAAATGTGTAATGTCATTTCCTGTAATTTATATGGTTGATTTGAAACATTTTACTCAAGCAAATTGACGCATTTTAAAAGTACAGAAGCTGGAAGAATCATAAGTGTTGGAATAGTTCCACATTAGCATATCACCGCTATCATAAACTCACCATCAGCTAATATTAGACTGCGACGTCTAGCGAGTTATTCAGCTGTTTATGCGCGAGAAAAAAGCTTTTAGAGCTGATAGTGGCATCAGTCGCTCTGACCACCTTGGGCAGTACGCTATTCGGCTCGATCACCCGACCAGAACCTTTACCTGAGGATAATGGGAAACACAGTAATCGAAAACATACTGATTCTCACTGATTTTTTCTCGTCGAAGGAAATAGCTTGCGTTGAGACCTGTTACGACCTCGGATGTGATTTCCTACTTGGGAATAGTCGAGTCTGGCGTCTAAGTGTATTCTGCTACATGTTCGCTTGACGCTCAACTAGCGTAGAAGCCCACGGTAGAGATGTGATGGAAGAATATCAGTCCAGATTCATCGACGGCTGGAGGTGCATGGGTAGAAGGACGAAACATACCCACGATATGGCATTCGTCACGCACACACTTTACTCTAATATTCTCGGGTATACCGTATGTGAAGGCTACACGATGATCCTCATGGGTATCTCCTCATATCTACGAAGGGCCAGATTCATCAACCGCTTACCTGCCGCTAACGGTGAAAATACCGCCAAACCTAATGCCAGTAAATCTCACATACCAGGGGGTTTAGCGGTATTTTCGCCGTTAGAGGGCGGTAAGCAGTTGATGAATCTGGCCCCAGGATTTCTTTACATTACCGCGAAATTGAAGAATCTGGCCCCAGATAGTATGTGTATACATATAAAATCACACTTGTGAATATAGCCGTAAGAACATCGGGAATGAAAAGCGGTTGAATACATTACATTTCTGTATGCATTTTAAAGACTTTTAATGGGCCAACTCAAAAATAAACAATCATCAGGATTTTTCACATGCGTTGACTTGGGCAGATGATTGGCAAAAAGGATAAATGATGCCATTAATCCATCCATTTCTGGAATGCACCATACATTTCTCTTCTACAAGATGTAGTGGAGACAGTTTGGGTACGCATTTGGCCTATATAATGATTTGTGGAAGCCGGCGCCGATGAACAAGTCAGAGTATTATCCTTTCCGGACAAGTCGGTATCAATTCACCGACTCTGGAGAGTAGTAAAGCTTAGTTGGTCTGAGCGGAGCTGAACCAAGAAGCTGAACCGTTCTGAATGCGACAGTCAACTCCTCTTCCGATTGCGCTACCACTCGCCGGGCTAGAGATTTGCATCAGAAGAAACTCTGTGAGCTAATCTCAAATCGTATTAACTTAAGTTTCAAAATGGCATGTATGTGTGTAGATTTTTTGGATTTGTAACGGATCACGAACATGAGAAAAGCAGCTAAAAGTCAAACGTGACTCAATTCGAAATCAGTAGCACTAATCAATTGTACTTTCTGAACAGAAACGACTCCAAGCTTATTCAAATGAGTCAGGTTGGCATTATTGTTTGCTTTGACTGCAACGGCTCATTCAGCCGTCGGCAACCACAATGGCGCCGAAAATGCGTCAATGGCAAAGCGTAGAAAGGCCGTTTGGGAGTAAATTCATTTTCTTCAAGCCTCAAGTGGGTGACTGAAGTAGTAAGATCTCACAGTTGTGTTTGTTGCGACCAAAACTCTAGCGCCAGGCGCGACTCGAATCCGCACCTCCTGCTGACGGGACGAGAATGCTCCACGCCGTTACACCACCGGCGCTGTTTGATCGAACGCAACATCCATACTTCGTGAGAGCCATCTGCACTAATTTTAAGAATTGTGCTAGTGAAGAGAACGAAAATGTATCCTAGGAGGCTTCACTCAGTTTTTAAAAGGGCGGCGATAAAATTGAGAGTGAACTATTCTGCAAGTATACAATGGCCACGAGAGGATTTTTCTTCGCAGTTTCGTGGATGGGACTGGCTTCTAGGCTTGTATTGCTTGTTTTCCTCTTCGACAAGGAAAAAAGACACTGGCTTGTCCATTAGCTGCCCATCGTAGATCATTTCATAGACCAAATACACATTCAAATTACCTTCACGAAATCTTGTAGGGATGAATGGGCGGCGCATTCTGCAGAGGAAAGCATAAAGCAAGGCATCGTACAAATCCTGTTCAATGAGCAATCCGATTTGTAGGATGCGCCACGCATTCTACTTCCTCCTGCGACACGTCGTGGAGGCAATTTGAATGCGTATTTCGCCTAAACAAGGACTTAAGGTGACCGACTGAGGAACAAGTCAGTGTTTTATCCTCCCAGACTTGTCTGGCACCAATTCAATGATCCTGTAGGAATGTAAGTTACGCATTCAAATGGCTCCGTAGAGGTGGAATGCGTCCCACAAAAGATTTATTTCACACCGTCGCTTACTTTTTTATGATGGAAGGCATGTCCCAAGAAATACGCAGAGCGTATTTCTTGGGACATGCCTTCCATCATAAAAATCAGTTCTTTGCTGTCATAAACGGATCTTACTATATATAATTCGCTTAGTGCGTGGGTCACGTTGTCAGTCACAGGAAGAGGGGACTAAAGCCAAGAGATGCCTACGACGGTGCGGCATATGCCAGCCGGTTTTTCTTTCAGCTTAACCACGGGCAATTGTTGTTGAATTATATCCTTGGCGGCGGATCGTCCAAGTTTACGTTATATACAGTGGGCAACGCGTCAGGGTATAAATGAGGATCAAGCGCAAAGCGCAGGGATTCAGAAGACGTGCCGAAGACGTCCAACTTGCGTAGGGATTCCGACTAAAGAGACCAGTAGGAGGGGGACCAACGAAGAGAAGATCAGCAAACTAGAATGGAGGGGTAATAAGGGGGACCAGTATTTTCCCTCAATATCGTCCAATGTGCGTCGGGTTTCCGAAGACGGGTCACAAAAGTCGTGCCACGTGTGTCAGAGTGCAGAAGACGTGTCATAGACGTCGCGGCAACGTGGTGACACGTGAGTCGGGACTCAGTGTCACATGTGTGTGCATAAATCTCACTCCGTTCCTTGACAGCCCATAGGTAAGGATGTATTGGCGGGAGGGGGGGGGGGGGAGTGGAAGAGGTAGGGAGAGTGACCATGGGGTTCGGAGGAGTATCGGGCAGCAGACGGTGTCGACCTGTCAACCAATAACAATTGATTTTAATTATATAGAACAAGGTGTAAGCCATGCGTAAAAATATTTAAATTATTATTGTTATATTATTTATTCAGGCGTGTGTAGCGCAGTCAGAGGAGGCACGACTGTCGCGTGCACCCGATACCAGGTTCCTTGTTCGGATTTCCTGCCCAGGCCAACCAAGCCTTCCATCCCTCCGGGGTCGGTGAATTGGTACCAGACTTGTCCGGGAAGGATAAAGCGCTGACTTGTTCATCGGCTGGCCACCGCAAGTCATTGTATGGCCAAATACGCATTCATGTCGCCTCCACGATATCCTGTAGAAGTAGAAATCGCTGGCGAATCCCAAAAGGGATTGGGGAACGTCGTCCTTTATCCTTTATCCTTATCATTTATATTATTTATTCAAATTAAAATTGTTATTCTCATAGTTCTTCAACCAGTTTTTCATAGGACCAGTGAAGATTTTTCTCTACTATATCCCGCTGCACTAATCTATACATTAAAACCGGTTTTTTACTGTAATAAGAGTAAGAAGGCCTAAAGAGGAAAGGAGGAGGATTGGGGTTGTTCTATTCTCGGGATTTGGGAAAAAGCCCCCAATCAGGTCCGCTAGGCCGCTGAACGTCTGGTAAAGGACGGCGTTACTCAATCCCCTTTTGGATGCGTCACGCATTCTACTTCTACAGGCGATTCGAGTGCGTATTTGGCCGACTTGCTGTGGGCAGCCGAAAGGCAGCGCTTTATCCTTCCCTGATCCAAAGGCACTAATTCACCGACCCCAGAGGGATGGAAGGCTTGGTTGGCCTGGAAGGGAAATCCGAACCAAGAACCTGGTGCCGGGCGCATGCGACAGCCGAAACCTCCACCGACTGCGATGGACGCGCCCTATGCCGTCGTAACTGCTAGCTTATCAGCAGGGAGCGTGGACAACAGCTAAGCAACACTTCTCTTGCCGATGGTAGCACTGCTTCTGAGTCAAATTCGTGACGAGTGCAATCGGGCGCTTTCTCAGGTAGGAGGCAAAGTAGATGAGTGTGAACTGAGGATTCAAAGCCAAGTTTCCATTCCTTAGGAAAGCGGCTAGAATTGCTGCTTATATCAGCCGGCTAAACAGAGTAATCCGCCAGTAAGCCTCGCTCAGTCGGCGGGCGCCGTTGTTTGCCACCTTCGGCGCGTATTATCTTCACCGAACAGCTCGGGCGATAAGACCGCGTGAACAATGAAGGTTTTGCAACAACGAAAGGCCAAGGACGCGCCGTCTGTGAAGCGTCTCACCATTGCCACGAAAGAAACGGAAAGCTCCCGCTCTGATCACTGAACACAGACAGACAAGTGGTAAAGCGAAATCTGACGAGGTCGTTAAGAAGGTGAACATCGAAAGAGGCCTAGGCCTTCGAGTAGCGAAACCGTAGAACATTTCTGCTGTCATGTCGTTTCTGTTTTAACGTTATGCCTTTTATGAGTGTCTTCCATCATAAGAACCCTAATTGACCGTCTGAAAGCAATCCTTAGCATTTAGATAATTATTTCACGGTTCCGTTTTGTTCAGCTATTTATTTAATTTTTACATTGAATAGTAGGCCAGAGTAGAGGTGCCTGGTAAGAGCGCAGTACTAAGCAGTTAACCTAAACAAAACCAGTAACAACATGGAGGGGGGGGGGAGGAGAGCTGGCAAAATTAATCAATCTGCTGGTGCGCTATACGAGAAAAGATTGAAGATTATCTGAGATGTCTATTCATGGTAAGTGCTCGACGCACTCTTTTCATACAAAAATGCCTTGTGTCAGAGCACTTCAAAATGCTTATAAGACACTTTTTTTTCTTAAGGGAATAGGATTTCTAACTCCTTCAAAAAGTATGGATACATGTTTCTTTTGAAGACACCATGTATGGTCACATTAGGATAAAGAATAAGGGACGGCGTTACTCAGTTCCTTTTTCAATGCGCCATGCATTCTAGTTACACGGAATGTCGTGGAGGCGACTTCAATGCGTCTTTGGCCATGCAATGACATGCGGTGGCCGAACGATGAACAAGTCAGCGTTCTTTCCTTCCCACCAGACAGGACTGGTACCAATTCGCCGACCCGGGAGGGGTGGAAGGGCGGAAAATTCGAACAAAGAACTTGGTATCGGGTGTTAGTTGTGGCTTCAGACGTGATTTCAGAAATTTTTAAAAACTTCGTTGTTCCCAGGAAAATTCTGTCTTTTCCAAAGCTTCTCACATGAAGGGGGGATCCTTGCTCGTAAATAGGAACCCAAGATCATTTATTTCTTCAAAGTCATTAAGTGATATGCTATGAAAATAGAAATTTTCTGACATATAAGCGGTATGGATTGCGCCATGCACTCGTCTGAAATTTTGCATTTTACACTCGATTGATTGTGTTTCGCTTGAATACATGCTACAATTCTTCACAAAGTAGCGGTTTCGATTGATTTATGCTTGTTTTGAGGTAGGTTTAAAACATAAATACAAATTACGGCTTGCGGAAAATGCAGGGTGTCCCAAAAAAATGCAGGTAGTATTTGAAGCGTACTAACATTGCTGCTAGTTAAGCATTTGAAGATGTTTGAGACTCACATGAAAGCACAGTGTAACCGAATTTCTGCAGTGTAAATAGTCAAGATTGCGCCATGCCCCCGCCTGAAATCTTCCATTTCAGACTTGATTGATTGTGCATATGCTGAATGCTTGCCACGAAACAACACTCAAACTGAATGGATAGGTTAATCGGCATAATTGCAGCTACTGAGCAACAGAAAGCCTTAAATGAAGCACAGCACAGGCTAATCTGGCCAAGTAGTAACATGATTATAGCATGCATTCAGCCCAAGCACAATCAATCCGAGGTTTCAGACGGGGCAATCTTGACCATTTATACAAGATAGAATTCTCATTACCCTATGCTTTCATAAAGGATAAAGGATAAAGGACGGCGTTACTCAATCCCTCTTGGGATGCGCCAGCGCATTCTACTTCTACGGGATGTCGTGGAGGCGACATGAATGCGTATTTGGCCATACAACGACTTGCGGTGGCCAGCCGATGAACAAGTCAGCGCTTTACCCTTCCCAGACAAGTCTGGTACCAATTCACCGACCCGAGGGATGGAAGGCTTGGTTGGCCTGGGCGGGAAATCCGAACCAGGAACCTGGTATCGGGTGCACGCGACAGTCGCGCCTCCTCCGACTGCGCTACACGCGCCCCTATGCTTTCATACGAGACTCAATAGTCTTCAAAAGATTCACTAGCAGCAGTGTTAGAAACCTTCAAATAGTATCTGCATCTTTTGGGATAGCCACCATTTTCCGCACGCCGTAGTGTGTTTTTAAGTTTTATACCTTAAAAGAGGCACAGATAAATCGCGAGCCTCTCTGTGAAGAAATCATAACATGCATTAAAGCTAAACACAATCAACCGGGTGTGAAATGGAAAATTTCAGACGAGTGCAGTACCTTTACTGTGAGCAAGGTTATCACCTTTCAGAAAGTGTATACATTTTTTTGAGACACCCTGTATTACCGCTCAGATAAATACCACGACATCTAGATGAATGCGGCTGTCGGCGCGCTCTCGTCATCAAACCAGTCGCAGGATTTTCGTGTTCCCATTCTTCAAAGTACGCTGTAGAACTTTGCTGTTCCTAAATGGATAAGGATTTGTGATCATTCAGACAGGGCAAGTGATAACGTTTTTGAAGGCAATGTAGTGATCGCGGCGATCAGTAAGAGATTGTATGATAAGTATAGCTGCTGAAGACTGAAGAGTTTTGCACTGCGAAGGTTTCGACCAATCTCATGCATACGCAGCCGTATTTCAGGTCTTGGTCTCGAACGACCCCACAATGCATGCCGAAGTGACGGCGATCCGGAATGCGTGTAAAAAACTCGGTGAGTGCCTCCAGTACCTACCACATACCGGGTAGAAGGAGAAAGTTGACAGTTTCAGACTGTTTAGTAACTTACTTAAAGAGCACTGAGCTTTTATATTTTACTGCTAGACATTCAACGAGGCGCAAGATTTATACAAGCGATATCCGTTCATTCTTATTGCTTTCTTACGAAGCTAGGATTGGAATTAAGCGAAAGGTTCCGCCGTTTTTGAGCTGCGAATTCCATGAATCATACTCCGTTCATGGCTATCCGTCTCAACAGCAGTAAGTACGCTTTTGTTGGGTATGTCTTTGCTGACGAAACTGGTGAGAACCTATTGGATGTGAACACTTGGGCATGTACGTCTTATGAACGGTCAGAATTCACTTTTGACATCCCGCTGCTGCAAGCATTCTCGGGAATCCGAAAAATAACGCTTGTGAGCGAATTGTGTGAAGATTACGAAGGATCAGCTCAAACCTTATTCTTCTGCGAATGACTTTAATGTGTTATTTGAAGGTGCCGCCAAGCTCATCAATTACCTTACAAGGAGAGGTTCCTAACTCATGGTGAGCTTTTGCGATGCTATTTTGACAGGATGTGGGGCCATCTAAGCGGAGTCCAGAACCATAGTCAGTTTTTGATGAACGTTTTTTTAAATCCTGGAAAAGAGGTGTAAAGGCGTGTGCGCAACACTCATCAACATCTATGACACCCCACGAGATGTGCCTTGGTGGCGCAGTCAGTAGGGGTGCCGCCTTGTGGAAGCACACCGGCGGGCGTTTCATTTCGAGTCCGAGTGCTGCCAATTTTTTTGCACGTTTTATGTTGTTGTTATTACACTTTCTCATGATCACAGAAGGCAATTTTAGACCATCAGTGCTTACAACAAGCCAAGGCTGTCTATTTGCATCTTCATATGTGCTAGTTTTTCAACTATTAATAGCTGCACCACTACCATATCATACCGTACCACCAATGAGACCGTAATTGCATGCAAATACGCTCATCTTAGGCATCTGGCATACCTCCGAGTCGCTCCAGCGACTGTTCGCGGCGATAGTGTTGCGAGGATAGCTACGCAGTTCCTAGCTACCCGTGCAACACTATCGCCGCGACCAGTCGCTGGAGCGACTCGGAGGTATGCCAGATGCCTTACTGTTGAATATTATGAACCCAGGTCATATCGGTTCAAAAGTGCACTAAAAATGTCGTTCTCACCTAAACGTGTTTATCGGAAGCCTACTTTCCACCTTCATACCGGATTTCACCTCCCCGACAAGGAGAGAGATTTCGGTTGCGGATGCCATAAAAGGACTCCTCCCGGACGCCATCTATGGAGATATCGTCTGTTAGGAAGAAGAGGCGGTACAGGTTTAGAGGCGAGCCGGAATATGTTACCTGCAGCCGAGATGGTATATTGAAAGTAGGTAACTGGGACAAAATATTATACAAAAAGGGTACCACTCGTGACCTTTCTTTTAATTGAGAATTATAAGCCAGACCTACCGACAGTTCTGCGCTCCTGTATTTCGGCTGTGTCTGTCATACGCGTGGGTGGGAGCTGGTTACGTCGATGTTCACCCTGGACCCTTACTAGCTTTTGTAAGATGCTGCTGGTGTGACAAGAGCTTGTGCTTTACTTGTTTCATAGTTTTGTACCGTAGCTGTTGACTAAAAGGCAAATAATAAAAATAAGACCCTTAATTCAATAATATATAAGACTTTTTATTCCCACAGAAATGATATGGTGCGGATATTAATAGTTGAACAACTAGCAAATATGAAGGCGCAAATATACAGACTTCATGTGTGCATTGATCATCTAAAATTGCCCCCTGTTACCACGAGAAAGCGTAATAACAATAAACTAAAACGTGCAAAAATACTGGCAGCACTCGAAAAGCCCGCCGATGTGCTTCTACGAAGCGGCACTCCTACCGACTGCGCTACCGAGACACATCTCGTGGAATCTCGTAAAGGTTGACTAGTGTTGCGCACACGCCTTCACATCTCTTTTTCAGGCTTTTCAAAAAAAAAGCGTTCAGCAAAAACTGACTGTGGTTCTGGACTCCCGCTCACAGGGTCCTACATCCTGTCAAAATTACATCGCAAAAGCTCACCATGAGTTAGGAACCTCTCCTTGTTAGCAGGACCCTATCGCAAACAGACTGTCAATGCTCATCCACAGATTCTCATCGCAATCTTTAGCACTAATCCACAGCTTTGTAACTGAATTTCTCTAATCTCTCAAAACCAAAAATTCTCTGGAAGTCAATTGGAAGTCGTGCGATAATCCGGGTAGGGGAGTACTTGTCAAGAAATTACCACTCTCTCCACCGTGTTGTGCCTGATAAGGGCATTAAAAGGATAAAGGAGCGATATCAATCACTCCCGTCTAGGATGCGCCATGAATTTGCTTTGGCGGAATGCCGTGGAGGCAGTATAAATGCGTATTTTAGGCCCCATTAAACAGTGACTTGTGGTGGCAAGCCGATGACCAAGTCGGCGCTTAATTTTCCCCCGACAAGTCTTCACCAATTCATCGACCCCGGAGGGATGGAATGCTTGGTTGGCCTGGGCGGGAATTCCGAACCAAGAACCTGGTATCGGGTGCACGCGACAGTCGGCACCTCCTCCGACCGTGCTATATGCGTCTATTTTATTCATATAAAATCTTTCTTCTCTTTCTAGATACCCTATCAAATTCCCGCTATTTCAGGGACATTCGATCTCTCTGGCTGCGTGTTATACACGTCGTGTTACCCCTGCCCAATGTGCATGGGAGCTTGTCTTTGGGCCAGATTTGATGCTATTTACTATGGAGCATCAGCTGAACAGGTAGAAGACATATGGATACAGCGCTTCAGAAGCTGCTTTCTTTTCGTCGCGAAAGCACACTTTGATTTATAATTTCAGGCTGCAGAAATCGGCTTCGACGACAAGGCTTTTCACGACTTCCTTAAAAACCCGAGATCAGATCAACACCGGTGGGTGCTGTGGGCTGTACCTTAGCCACGTCTGAGGTCATTCTATTATTAAAGCTCCTAAAAACCCGTATGAGGCAAGTCAAACAATCTCCTGGTATCCGTGGGGTTTTCACTGACATTTTGTACAGAACAAGCTCTCGATAGTGGACAATTACTTTGCAGTAATACTTTATGAAGCGCGTGAAGTCTTAAGGGATTCACTCCAAATCAAGATTCTCGGTTTGAGTCCTCCTAGTCCAATGGAAAAAAAAACTTCCACCCCTTAGGGATCGGTGATTTGGTACAAAGCTTCACTCTAAAAGGTAGAACACTGATTTGTCCATCGGCTGGCTACCGCAAGTCATTTCATAGGTCAAATATGTAAGTATTCATATTATTCATATTGCCTCTACGATATCCCGTAGAAATAGAATGCGTGGCGCTTCCCGCAGAAGGATTTGATACCGCCGACCTTTATTCATTACTCCCTAATGTTTTGTGAACATACCGGGATTGAAAAAACTTACGGCTACCCAGACAGAATCCATCCTAGTTGGAGGGAGCACAGCTAAAAAAGTGGAGCAATCACCAACAGGATGGATGGCCTCTTCCGGCGAGGATAGTTCAATTTGTCATCCTTGTGAAAGAGTCCACTTTCATTTTTACTAAATTTGTCCAACAGATTACTCGTAGGTGAAGTGCCCCACTTACTAGGATAGGCCCCCAAACGTCTTATTCTGAAGGTTTCAGCGTAAAGATCAGAGTTTTAATAAATGACTCAACGTGTCTTTGTCTTGCTTTGCAAGAAAGGCTGATTTACAAGTTGTTGCAGACATGTGTGTGATCCAAATTCTTGTGCTAGCCGGGACTCGAACCCGCACCTTGTGCCTTCCGGGTAGTTGCTAGCCCATTACACCACCAACGCTGTTTGGTTTGGCACAACCTGCCAGCTTCTAGCATCCTCCCCGAAAAGCAGAGTTCGCAAATCCGAGACCGACCTCGTGCAAGTGTTTTGGTCACTACAAAAGCTCCTAGCAATACGTTGTAGCCTCTATAAACAACTCAATATTTATGAATGCATACATCCACTTGTAGTTGTATAAGGAGTCGAATCGAGCGCCAGCGGGCACCTCGATAGAATTTCCCACCTCTGTAGGGGTGCACCTGGGATCTGCTCTATCCCCACTGCTCTTCGTGGTCGTGATGGACGCGATCTCACGAGATCTCCAGATGGCGGCACCTTGGACGCTGCTCTATGCTGACGATGTCATGCTTACATGTGAAGACAAAACCGAACTCGGGCGGCAGGCACATGCGTGGTGCGATCGCTTGGCATTGTTCGGTCTCAAGCTAAACGCCAAAAAAGACGGAATACTTGACGACGGATGTGGATGAGCACGGATCTATTAAGATCAATGGTACTGAGCTCTTACGAGTTACATCGTTCAAGTATCTCGGACCAACGATCACGTCCTATGGCAGCCTGAAGTTGGAGGTGAACGCACGTGTGAGTGCAGCCTTGTACAAATGGTGCTCGTTGACTGGGGTGCTTTGCGACAGGAATACCTGAGCACCTCAAATCGAAAGTTTATAGAACAGTCGTCCTCCCAGTAGCGACGTACGATGCTGAGTGCTGGCCCGTGACGAAGGAAATTGAAAGCCGATTCAGTGTAGTGGAGACGAAAATGCCACGGTGGACGGCTGGAGTTACGCGTTTGGACCGCGTTCGCCACGACACCAAACGACAGGAGTTCGGCGTCGCCCCGATAGCCGAGAAGCTGCGCGAAGCTCGCCTTCGATGGTACGGCCGTGCCCTTCATGCTAACGACGACACCGTCCGTAACATTGCCCTGAACTTTGAAGTCCCTGGAAAACGGCCCAGAGGACGCCCGAAGCAACGTTGGCTAGATACGTTGCGCTTGGACTTAAAGGCAGCTGGTGTGCACCCTGATCAAGCATTTGATCGGGAGAAATGGCGTCACCGCACCAGAAGAACGGACCCCGCCACCAAGCGGGACAGACCCTAATGAAAATGATGAAAGAATGAAATCCATTTTTAGTTGTTACGCTTATCGGCGTGCATCGCGCTTGCGCGCTTCGCGCGATGTTCAGTATCACTAAGCTAAGGACAATCACATCATGCTAGCTGCTCTACTTTCCTTTTTCCTCGTCTAGGAGTACAAAAGGCTCGCAGTACGCACAGTATATAGTATGTTGGGGCGAGCTATTGGTTCTTCACTACTGGTCCTCCCTTATGGTTAGTGAAACGGTCCCTCATAACTGGTACTGGTCCTCCTCAATGATCCACCCTTAGCGGACAACGTCTGCGGCACACCTTCTGAATTCCCAGGCATGCACTGTGGACAGTGTCTTCGGCACGTCTACCTGAATCCTCAAACACGTTGAGCGACGTCTTTGGCAGTCTTCTGAATCTCAGGCACGTCATGTGGCGTCTACGGCACGCCTTTTGAATCCCCAGGCGCATTAGATGACGTATTCGGCACGTCTACCTGAATCTCCAAACACGTTGAGCGACGTCTTTGACACGTCTTCTGAGTCTCCATGTACGCCATGCGACGTATTCCGCACGCCTTCTGTATCCCCTGGCACGTAGAAGACGTCTGGGTATTCTCCGCTATTTTCATGCCCGTAATTTGATCGGTATCGATTGACGGCGATCGATACTTCAAAAACGAACTTCAGATTCGTGTTCAGCGACTTCCATTGCCCAAGGGCTAAAGTTTCGAACCGTCTGGACGACATAAACAGAAAATCGATAATTGGATCAATATCGATTGGTTGCGATCGATACTTTAAAAACGAGCTTCAGATTCGTGTTCAACGACCTCGATTGCCTCAGCTGAAGCTCCCAGGCAAGGAGAAGACGTCTGGGTACTTTTCCCTATTATCGTGCCATAATTTTCCCCCATTTTCCCCTATATTATGACTGATTTCTACGCCGATCGATAGTATGACTAAGCGCTTAGCGCGTTATTATAGAGTAAGGTACGTCAAGAAGACGTGCTCAAAATTGGAGAAAAAAAGAAAGGAGAGACAGGACATGTGCGGAAAAGAAGATAAAGAAAAGAGAGCTGGTAAAAACGACAGCGATAATAAATGGCAGTGGCGCCTCTTCAGTAACCAAAAAAAGTGAGTTAGAAGCTTATCCACGTAGACCCTGATCGTACATATGTCATCTTAAGATGGAAAAAGTGAGAGCCGGAAGTGGATTCAATACAACTCCTAGTGGCATAGAAATTGGTAAACCTAGTAAATTAGGCTACTCGACTAAAGTGCTAACTTCGTAGTTTTAATAGTCATGTATATAGAGGAGAATTTTTAACTTTTCCTCTTCAGAAAGCTGGAACATCTTCCTGCTGCCGACTACCTTCGACCGTTTCAACTTTGGTCAAAGAAGGCCAACAAGGCGTTGTACTAGAGATGACGTTCATTCCTAGACCCTCAAAATGAGAGCTGCACTACGGTATCGAGTTGTATCTGATTTCACTGTTCTCGCTGTTTTACCAATGTTTTGTTGTGTTTGTGATAGGGTCACCACTTCTAATAAATGTATAAATTGTTTCGTCCTGCTTTTTACCACATCATAGTATAGCCAAATGAAGGCCAGAACGGAGTGGCGATGACGAAAGAGCTCAACTTTTAGTCCAAACTAATGCTATACAGGCCAAAGGACGATTGGCGATATAGTTTAACGTGAGAGCGCACCACTTTCTGATAACAGTAGCTACAGCCATGATAAATGCAAGGACGACAGCGTTAAGCATATGGTACATACCAATCAGTGTTGTTATACCCCATTGAAGAGATATTCCCATTTAGGCAGCCTAATTTTGTTGCAGTAGTTATGAGCCACCTTGAACACCTACCAATATGTGGCACAGTATTACTGATAGACCCAAAACGTGTTCTTCGCTTGGAAACAAGCACTAACGATTCCAAAAAGTAAACTAATAGAATAAAGGGAATTGATAATAGAATTGTACTTTACGGACTCCAGAGGACAACGAGAGGTCGAAAAAAATTTTTGTCCAAACTTCGCCCAGGGGGGGGGGGTTATTTGGGGTGCTGATCACGAATCTGGCATCCGTTTTTCGTTTTACCCCTGGAGTACGATAGGTTACGGCAGGTACCGATGGCTAAGGTTGTCGAGGTCATAATCACCGATTTCGCCCAAACTTCGGCTTGGGGGCTATTTGGGGTGCTGATCACGAATTTTGCATCCGTTTTTCGTTTTACGCTGGGGTACGGTAGGTAACGGTATGTACGGGTGGTTAAGTCATGGTCACCGCTCTGGCTCAAACTTCGGCTATACGGGTTTGTTATCTGTGGTGCTACGAGTGAGCATGCAAGCGGTCCCGCAGCGACCGCCTGAAAATTCGCAAATCAGCGGGAAACCATTTTTGCGGGAAACTCTTCGATAGGCGAAGGCTTAATCGAGAGATAGCAATCTAACCATTATGGCCCTCCAGGCACTGTTTCACGACTGCCGCCAGCAAGAACTTGAAGCTGAAGGACGTCTTTGACGAGCTAAGCATGGACGCAGCCAATTTCCAGGGATGGCTTAGAAGGATGGGATTGCTCGCTATCGATGACCATGACCTCAACAGCCTTAGTCACCGGTACCTACCGTAATCTACCGTACTCCAGCGTAAAACGACAAACGGATGTCAGATTGGTGATCAGCACCCCAAATAACCTCCCTAGGCGAAGTTTAGGGGAAATAATTTTTTTCGACCCCCTCCTCGCCCTCTGGAGTCCGTAATGTACAATAGTGCCGAATAAAGAATTTCAATTTCTTATGAAGGGATTTTCTTCAGAATAGCCAGTTTATGTCATAATCTATATATCATTTATTGCACGGTATATCCCATGTGTTTAACAGGAGTGCTAAGAAGCAACGGAAAAAACGCAACAAGCAGTATGTTCACTTATTGGCGCTATGAACTAAAAGAAATCCCAAGAGTTATACTAAATTTCCCTTGAACTAAAAAGTACTCTAATCGTTTCAATGTGGATGATGCTCGTTTTGATTTGGAAGACGTTCAGGGTGATTTCGAAAGCATCAGGTTTGTTTAGAAGAGCGCAATTTGGTCTACAAAGTATAAATTTGGTTTAAAGGCGTCTAACTTGACGAGAATAGTGTCCAATTTGAGTTAAAAAGGGTCCAATTTGACGTGAAAATGGTAGGTACCACTCACACTCGCCCCAGTCCCCTAGGTTAGGCAGTCTGGTGGCTGCTTTAGGAAGTCTTGGAAACGCAGACATTTTCCCCGCCTTTGCCCAAAAAGGGTATAGAACGCCACTCTGCCATCACGAAAACTGTCGGATTTGACGCGATCTGATCTTAGAAATCTTCGATGCTTTTGCTATTGGCAACCCTTCTGCCAGCTGTCCAATTTGCAGAGTTAGACATATAATAATAATCCACATAATGTCCCATTAGAGGCTTGCCGAAGAATGCGCTACCCTTGCAGCGTTGAAGGGCTCGTAGTAGAGCAGTTGGACGGGGCACCGGCTGTTGCATGCGCTAGATCCCAGGTTCCTGGTTCGGATTTCCCGCCCATTCCAATCATGCTTTCCACCCCTCGCGTTCGGCCATTTGGTACAAGACTCATCTGGGGATGATAAAACACTGACTTGTTCGTAGGCTGGCCACCGCAAGTCGTTGTATAAGCCAAGTACGGTACAAATTGCCTCCACGACATCCTGCAAAAGTAGAATGCGTTGCGCATCCTGAAAGGGATTAATAGCGACGTTCTTTATCCTCCATCCTTCCTAAGGTCTATGTCATACCATGAGCGGTGGGCATGACACAGGCCTAAAGCGTTGAAGATCACTCCTTTGGCCCTTGTAGCCCATCCTCCACGGACGAGTTGCACTTCCAACCATTAACATCGGAGCGCGATTTCTGCGCCGAACAGTGTGTAGCTGCGGGAC
>CANDYH010001082.1:0-17144 GCA_947396885.1 Heligmosomoides polygyrus polygyrus | reverse complement strand
AAAAGCTCGTCGCGATTTTTGTTTGATTGATAGTGTAAATGCTGTTTACATGGAACAACGAGGAATGTGCGTTCTTAACAACTGTACTTGTTGGAATGTCTACAGTTTTTTTGTTCGAGGAAAATTTCAGTATGATTTTTTTAAAGCTTTAATTAACTTACCCAATAAGGTAACATTTTGTTTGAAATTTTTTAAAATTTTATTTTTTCGTGAAAAATTAAGCTTTAAAGTGGAAAAATAAAGCTTAAAGTTGTTTTCTATTGACTGTCATTGTTGATATACTCTCCTTAATATCTTAACCACCTTTATTTGAGTAACGACTTATGCAGTTTTTTGTCTAGTTGAAACAAGAAATGGAAAATACTGCTTGCGTAGATTCATATTATGCATATATTGATTATATTTATATGTTAATTTATACGTAGCTGCAGACAATGCAAAAAGTACATATCCCAATTTGTTGTTCCATGTAAACAGCATTTACACTATCAATCAAATAAAAATCGCGACGAGCTTTTCGACTGGATGGCGCAATCTGGTCTTTTAGTGCACTATATGGTCGCTGTTTTGCTGTACTTTAAAACAAAATTTAATATGTTACTTCTTCTCTAAAAGTAAAATTTTTATAAAATTATTACACTCACTCGGGCAGCTAAAGTAAAAAAAAATTGAAAAGAAGTTATTTTAAATTTTCCTTGAACAAAAAAAATTTCTAACCATTTTATTGAGTTTGTAGTTTAATCTGTATAAAGGTTGTTTCAATTCGAAAGAATTCTCTTTGATTTCAAAAGTCTTAGGCGAGCTTAGAAGAGAGTCCAACGTGGAAAGTTGTCTAATTTGATTTGAAAAGTGTCCAATTCGACCTGAAAATGGTATTCGTCAGCTGCATCACTTGGTTTATTCATACTGATCAATATCATGCCAAGATTCAGTGGCAGTTGAACATGAGTATTCACCAGCCAAGGCTATTTTTGCTTCAGCGTGTTCAAAATGTGCTAAAAACACAGAAGCAGAGTCGGGTGTAGACGTAGGTGTATCGCGCACTTGGATTTTTAAAACTATTTCGAGTTCCGTAGAAACTTTTGCGGAGCTCCTGGGCTTTACTTCACTTCATAACGGGTCCTCTTTTTGGCTATTGTCCAAGAAGAGGATCTGTTATGAAGTAAGCATTTCTTATCTAAAATGAATGCTTCTTCCGTCAGATTCCGAAAATACCCGAGAAGCCTAGCTCCATATCTTGCTGGGTGAGATATCTTCATGCATCGGCAGCCACTTCATTCGTAGACGGAAACTTCATTCTTGTTTTTCCTCTTCAAAGTGTATTCGTCGCCTCAGTCATCCGATCAGGTGCAAACATGGCTCGAGTTGCCACGTCCTCGATTTCTTTCTCTTGTCCTATCCATGGCGAAACTAGAAAATATTCATCCTTGTTCACGATTATCACGTGTTCTTTAAACGGGTTTGATCGCGCGAACGACAACCGTTCAGTTGTCGTGGATATTTTGTCGTGGAATTTTTTTTGGATGCGGGCATTTTCTCCTCAGATCGGGAGAATTTTCTTCCCTGTTTCGGGCATTTTCTCTCGTAATCGCGTGTTGTGATTGTCGCTGGCGCGGGTAAGGCGAATGTTATACTTCCCCCGCATCACGGCGCAACTGGCCGAGCCGCGCTTCGAATTTGACGTGGCCCGGCGCGATTGCAGTTAGAAAGGGAGCGATTACGGATCGCTTTGTGTGCACGCGACGCGCGACGCGATGTCCTAGTGTGCACGTGACGCCAAGTAGTGGGCAGTATTTGAAACTCTGACTCATAAAAGCGTCGAACTGGATGTAATCGAAAAAATCATTCTCCTCAGAGAAAGCTTAAAAGGAAGGGCTATGCAAGTGCGTGCAATCCTTAGAACTTCTGCATGGATCGTCGCTTTTTTGATATTAGCTGACAGATTGGTAATGGAATTAATGGAATGGGAAATCTATTGATATTAGAGTTAAAAATCTCTCTATTTTAAAGCTTAATAGTTGGTTTACTGTCAACTTTATCTCCGAATGTAAGTAGTTGCACGATTCATCATTGTCACGAATAATATCTAGCTCCAAGACATTGTTATAGACGTTGATAAGTTTGCTATAAATATCATCAGTGGTACTGTTATGAACAACCAAAATGTGGTCCATATTACGGAATGGAATGAACACGTGGAGGTTACTCGGACACTGCGGCACCCCGGGGAAGGGCACTATTCGATATCACCGGCTGCCGCGCTGCGACGACGCGCACGCCGCGGCGCGAAGCCAAGCTTTGGAGCGCGAAATCCTTCTGAAAAGGGATTTCGCCTTCACCATTTCGCCTTCGCCTTCGACTATCTTCTACTATTCTCAACGTCTATTTCCGCCAACAGCGTAATTATCGACTACTCGTTCTCCTGCTACTCCTGCGCCATTATTTACGCTGATTCCCATTTCTACCATCTGCTGTCCTAGCATAAAAACAGGTAGGTTCTTAAGCATCAATCGCTTCCCTTTTTCCTGACACCTTTTTGGCTCTTTCACGGTTGTCATGCTTGTAATGGCGCATGAACCCAGTGAAGGTTTTCCGAAAAGGTGAAAAGGTGAGTTTTGGACCCGATGTCTTCTATTACTATACTATATGAATATACTCTTTTAATAGGTCTAAGCCACAGTTAAGGTTTACTTCCCTGCCATTTCTTTAACTGGGAAGTGGGCTTGCTGAGATCTCCCAGTCAGCTAGTCTTTGACAGAGGACTGGTTCTATTTCGACACACACTGTGGAAGATGCGCAATACTCTTTCGCAACCACATGATGGTAAACACCCTTCGTCAATCCTACTGCTCATTCGACTGCGATGCCGTCTCCACAGTGAGCTTGCCCTGAATGTGGTAAAGTTCTTCTTGAGAAAAACCTGTATACTCATCTAGCGTCAATTCATCTGCTGACTCTTGCTGAAGTTGCACGAGTAAAGGAAGAGATCAGCCGAAAAGCTGGTGTTGCTGCAGTTGTCTGTCCATTGTGCTGTCTTAACTTCGTTTCCTACGAAAGTTTGGCCAGTCACTGTCAGAAGGAACATGCTGATGATGGTGCGGACGGCCGACCCCAGGACTACTAATTACTTGACCTGAATTTCGACAGCGTGCAGGAGTACGAGTCAGTTTCGTTCATGAATATCCATCTTTAAAATTTAAAAAAAGCGATTCCTTCAGTGTTGGTTCCAACGACAATGCAGTAGAACCTGCAGCTCTTTTCACAAGACAAGGAGTGTCTCTCATGAGTCGTGTAAGAGAGTAAGGTTGCTGTAAGTCGCAAAACTTCGCTCGTCATGGCATGTCGCTAAATCCAAACCCAGCTATTTAGGTGTAACCGTGCTGGTGTTTACACAAACACCTCTACAAAAGAATGTCCACCACCAAGCGAGATGTTCACTATTGCTCGTGTCACCTGTTTGTAGACTATCACGCTGACGGAACCGTGACTCTCAAGGGTTGTCTCGGACATGTAGGTCACGACATAGATCCAGCACTACTGCGGTACACACGAGAAGAAACCGACTATATGAGGCGCTTGCTGGAAGGGACTCAGATAATTCGGAGTTCTGTAAATTCCTGAAGCTCATGCGTGTTTAGAGCACTCCTTCGACTATATAATTAATCGTCTGAGGAAGGAAGATCCGACGCGTTCATCAAAGCTGTCCTTTGTGATAAAATCAGATCTTCGGAACATTGTGGCGAGGTTCAAAATGAGTCCAGGTTGGCGTCACGATGATGACGTTACTTCCTTGAAACTCCGACATGATGAGAGAAACGTCAACGATGGAATACGATTTTTTGAGGCTCCCAAAAGCTCATCTGGACCCTCGATGGGCGAGTGTTTTAATTTCAATATGATAGGGAGTTGTCAAATACTATTTTAGACGAATTTTAAGGGAACTGAAGATTTTTTGAGGCTCGAGGTCACTGACATTGCAAGACGTTAGAACTTCATGATAAGAACATTTATCAACATCCTCATTCAGTCGTCATCACTCCCACCATGGAAGAGTGGCTCAAGGAGTATTCGTCAAAGGGAGTAAGTCTTGACGACACCTTCCACACCACTAGGTACAACATGAAATTGGCAACTTTAATGGTGACCGATGAGCGCGACCGTGGTCTGCCGGCAGGTAAAATTCTATAGCCTTGGACGTACGATACAAAGACAATCCAAATTCATGTTCAGCGTTCCTTCTCAGTGGAACGATGACTTCTGCTGATGTTGAGAAACTATTCATAGAGGTGCGCAAACTAATGCCGGAATTTTCACCAAAGACACTTGTCACGGATGAAGCACCATGCTTCTACAACGGCTTCCGGGCCGTTTTTCCTGAGGCCCCACCAGGCTTCATTTCTATCGCTTTCATATATGGCAGACATGGGAGAGCAAGAAAAAAGAGCTTGTTGATGTAATACCTATTGCTCTAGTTCCTTTGTGAACTGACCTCAACCTTAACAATACAAGAGACTTTAGGCATCCTGTCGTTCAAGCGTCAGCCGTGCTCTAGAGCTCTTGCTGAGAGAAGCACAACTAAATGTATTTGAAAGGAAGTTTGCTGAAATACATGTTTTTCTTAAAGAAAAGGGTCAAACGGCGATGAGTAATTACTTGGAAAAGAATTATCTTGGTTGGTCCCCTTACATTTGCTCCGTTCAATTGCAACAAACGCTTTTGCATTCCTATAGGACGTACCACTACATGGGCGTCATTCTCAAATCGAGATGCCGTCCTTGACACAGCGATGATAAGCGAACGCTTTCATCTGCGCATCAAAGACGAGTTCTTGCACCGCAACGGCAACTCACGCGTGGATGCTCTTGTCGATTTGCTGATAAAATGTGTGGAGGATCTATCCGGTTCCATCGAAGTTAAAGTAATTTCATTTCATTTTCGTTTTTCATTTTCTTGTTCAGAGCGAAACAGTTTTTCCTCCAAAAGCATGATAGCATTGTTTAACAATTCCAGGAACGCCGCCGCTTGGTTACCTGCTCCTTCCGACTAGAAGAAACACACCTGCTCCTTCCGACTAGAAGTGTCATCGGTTAGCCAGGGATATTTATAAAGGGAAGGAGGAGATGATCACCGAAGCTGGTGAAAATCATTGGCATATTCTCAACAGGGACCGCAGAAGACCTATGAAATGTTTTTGGATGGCCAGTGTTATTGCCACCATACAGTAAGCTTTACGACTTTTCAGCAGCTGTAGAAGTCGAAGGAAATTTCTTACGAATTTAGAAAAACACTCACTGCGTCAGGTGCGGGGTTTGCGCGTATACGTGGAGGTGTACGTGCTTGGATAATCGCAGCGGAATTAGCTGCCACCATAGGCATGCAGTCAATATGTTCGCCCACAAGGAAGGAAATTCAGGATTACCTGAAGCCTCTGTTTGTGACACTATAGGAGAAACCAGCACTGCACAGGAGGGTGGATCCTGCGCCTACAGCAGCGAAGTGCAAAGCACAGCGATCAGTGATGAGAAAGAACACCGCCAAGCTCGCTACAAACGCTGAACGCCATTAGAGACGTGAGGACTTAGGGAAGTACTAAATAGTTTAGAGCAACCACACATTTACACTGGGTGTTTCCAGACCTATGCTGTTGTGGAAGCCGCAACGAAATCCTTGGCCAGAATGAACGCAGATGAGGCCAAAATGAAGCTAGACGAAATTCTTGCCCAATTCTTCTGTGCCGAAGCTCCTACAGGTTCCTATGCTTTGCCGAAATAAAGAGGCACCATTGCCAACTGGTGGGGTATTTGCTGGTCTACGCTGCAGACGTGGTTGGGTTACAGCACGATAGTTTTGCGATAAAATCTTCTGGATATATCATTTTAAAAGCGAGCTTTGACCCCTAGCTTCCAGGAACCGTTTACGCTATTCTATTTTTTTTGTGCCTGTCATCGAATGGTTTTTTCATCTGTTGTTTCTTCCCTATAATTCTTGAGCGCACTTTTATGGGTGCATGAAATAAATAAATAAATAAATTTTCAACTTGCTGCCGACGTTGCTCAGCCATATAGCTCTACTTCTTACGCTTCTCGACCGGCGATGAGACAAATTGGAGGGAAACCAAAAATTGCCAATTGCGACAGGTACTTTTTATCAGAGGGAATGGCCTATTCTAAAAGTATGCCATGCAACAAACTTTTCAGCGAAAGAAAAAGACGCAACAGAAGAAACCTGCACCAGATCTTCACAAGGAAGTACAAGAGATGGCAGGTCGCGATACCAGCGCCAAGAAAGGGACTCACACCTCTAGTTAATCTAGTTAATAATGTTTCATTAATTTTGTATAGCACTGAAAATCCTGCAATCTATTATGCCTTAATAATCAAGCAACTGCACATAATCAAGGGCCATATTACCTCGTTTATTTATATTTTGTTGAATCTTGTTAAAAATAAACATTTCGACATGAAAGAGTAAAACATGAACAGATCCGTTGATGGTGTTGCAACAAGTGATGCGACTCCAAGCAAAACCATTACTATGGCGGACGTTTTGGTGCCATTAGTAGTTAGTAAAACGACTCAGCAATCCCTTATGACTCTTCCGAAAACATCCAATGGGTACATGTCAAACATTCACACGTGGCAACCACAGAAGAATCGAAAGGGTCATGGAAGAATACGCCGAAATCATGGAAGAATATGGCACAGCAAGGTGTGCGAAAGATGAGGCGCACAGTGAATGAGCCAGCTCAGGGCAGGAATAGCAGATTAGGCGAGACATTGGGTTGCCAGGGATCAGGAGATTAGGCGGGATATCGTGTAGACGGGGTCATAAGACAGGTCAGATTAGGCGGAATATCGTGTAGACGGGGTCATAAGACAGGTCAGATTAGGCGGGATATCGTGTAGACGGGGTCATAAGACAGGTCAGGCGGCATGGATGGACAGGTCAGGGCACACGACGTGTGCACGAGGCAGCGGCGGCGAGCCTTGACGCGCCGCGACCGCGCCCCAGCCGGTGATACCGAATAGTGCCCATCCACCCCGGGCCGAACCGTTCCGGCCCTTCCAACGTATTAGCAACTGCAGTTGCAAATGGCAACTGCAGTTGCTGTTCGGGCGGTAGCAGCAACACATGTTGCTACTCCGTTGAAAATTTTGAGGCTAGAAACGCAGTGGCAACGCTGTCCGGCCGCAGTCATTCGCTGTGGGACGGCGTGTGTATGCCGTAGTCATACGGCACACGCGATGACGACACCCTTTGAAAATGCGATGGGGGCAGGGCTGTTTGGGACGTTTGCGGGCTTGCTTTTCATACTTATTGTTCGGTTGCTCTCGAATTCGACTTTTATTTGGTACTTATTTGTTTTTGAATTAATTTCTTTCAGGCTGCCCGTCGAAGCCGGGCAGCCTGAAAGAAATTCGAGGGAGCGGCCGGCGCACGTCCGATTTTGTGAAGGTGAGGTGCCGGCTTTTTCTATGGTTTTGTTATATATATGAGTGTTGATTCTTTTCTTGTATTTAGATTTCGTCTAGTTTTCATTTCATTTAGATTTCCTTGTTGTTGATATCATTATTTTCAGTGGTTACGACGCATTCGAGGTAGCGGCCGGCGCACGCCCGATATTTTCAAGGTGAGTAGCCAGCTTTCTCTTTGTTTTTTATACATATGAGTGTTGATTCATTGTTCTGTTTTTGATTTCGTTAGTTTTCATGTGTGCTGGAATCCCTCTTTTTTGATTTCATTGTTTTTAGTGGTAGCGACGCACAAGAGGGGCGGCCGGTGCACGTCCGGTTTTTTCAAGGTGAGAATCCCGCTTTTTCTTTGGTTTTATATATATACAAGTGCTACGACACGCCTGTCGGCGTGTCTCGCACTTGCGCGTTTCGCGCGACCTTAGAGAGGCACTAAGCCAAGATCACTCACTTCAAGCAGCTGCTCTGCTTGTGCAGCCTTCTCGGCACTTTAGCAGTAAAAATAGGTATTTGAAAACCTTAATAATTTCGAACCTTGGTCTACGTTCTTTAAGATCAGGTGAGTAGTTCTTTGATATGAAGCCGTCCAGCTCTCCCTCCTTCCATCCTCAACATCTCTTCAACGTCGGCACTATCTTAATACAGTTCAGAAACGTAATTTATTTACGATAATCAGTGCTTTCATCCTCAGACTGTTGTGGAGCATTCCTTCGGCCATAGTACCCGCGTGTCTCCCTCCCCCCCCCCGATCGGTTAAATCTGGGAGATAACCACCGGCGTGTCTCCCACCTCCCCCCCCCTCTCCACCTTGATCGGTTAAATCTGGGAGAAAACCACCGGTCAGGACCTCGATTAGCCCCAGAGTTGAAGTTTCGTGCCGCTTGAACGACACCCTCAGAAAACAGATAATATTGATCGATATCGATTGGTCGACTTCCGATTCATGTTCAGCGACCTCTATTAGCCCTAGCGCTGAACTTTCGTGCCGCTTGAACGACATCCGCAAAAAATCGACAATATCGATCAATATCGATTGTCTCCCCTGCTGTGAAGGCCTTCCGTCGATAATCATCTAAATGCCCATGCACGGTTACCGACGTCTACGACACGTCTACGGCTCACCATGCACGGTCGCCAACGTGCTCGGCACGTCTACGGCTCGCCATGCACGGTCGCCAGCATGTTCTGCTCGTCTACTGAGTCGCCGGGCGCGTAGAAGCCGTTTGGGTATTTTCTGCTAATTTCTTGCCTTAATTTGCGCCCCGTAATTTCCCCTATTTTATGACTCAATGCCGATCGATAGTGTGACGCATCGCTTAGCGGCCGTCGATCGATAGTGTGACTCATCGCCTAGCGGATTATTATATAGTATGATAGTATGATGAGGCAAATGCGCCACACAGCAGAGCTGGGAAGGAACAAAGAGGTATGACCCACAGACGCGTCTTGCGAAACCTCGTCATATGGGTGATCCTTGCTCTTGGCATATAGCCAAAAAGAATAGAGACGTCTTTCGAGACCTCGTCATATGGGTGCCACCACCCGTCTGGCCGTTAGACGTCGATGGTAAACAACAGTCTTGGACAGTTGCCAAATATCCCTCAAACTTACAGAAAGAAGTCCAAGGGGCTAACTTCGGACCAATCACCCTTCCTCTTTTATACATAGGGCGATTTTGTGTTCACTCATTACTCCCCCTTAGTAGAACTCGCCCCCCATTGCTACTGGTCCCCCTCAATGATCTTCCCTAGCGGACGACATATTCGGCACGTCTTTTGAACCCTCAGGGATGTCGGACAACGTCTTCGGCACGCCTTCTGAATCTCCAGGCACGTGGGCGACGTGTTCGGCACGTCTTCTGTAATTTGTTCAATATCGGTTGATGGCAATCGACACTCCAAAAACGAACTTCATAATGATGTTCAGCGACCTCGATTACCCCCAGGGCGGAAGTTTCGGACCGCTTGGACGACATCCTTAAATAATCGATACTTTGATCGGTATCGATCGATGGTGATCTACACGTCAAAAACGAACTTCATGATCATGTTCAGCGACCTCGATTACCCCCAGGGCTGAAGTTTCGGACTGCTTGGACGACATCCGTAAAGAATCGATAATTTGATCGGTATCGATCGATGGTGATCTACACTTTAACCCATTGACGACCGCGCGGGTCAATTTCGACCCGCAGCTTTTCGGTCGCGTGGGACCGCGCGGGCCGATTTCGGCCCGCGGTTAAAGAACTGTTCGCTGCAGCCCATTTCTCGATTTTTCATAGCTTACGACTATTCATTAGATATGTTGGATCCTAACAATGCTACCTGCACAGTGGTCCGAGAGTCATTTACTTCTAACGAAAGCTCTGATTTAAAAAATCAACACTACACACTATTCAAGCTTCACAAAATCGATACCATTCACAAACAGCTGCTCACATCTTAAAAAATGGTCATGCACAAAGCAACTGGCCACATTTCCTGTAAAAAATTTGAAAACAATCTGGACAAAAATTACAACACACTTGCTACATCGTGTGGTCGGTCACCTCCTCGCATGATTCGTAGAGAACTTGCACGCTTTTTCTTTGCAGACAAACATATAGCAGCAAAAACATACTCTAGCTTCTGCTTTCGAATCTGTTCTGCCCTTCTTCAATATTTGGGTAACCCACTAAGAGAGAGTTGCAATTGGAATATCGTGAAGTAGTGATTTCACGAGATTCGCGCCTCCGTGCGGTCCCACGCGGCAGACACGCGATTTCACGCGCGGTGTCGCGGCAAGCTGCCGCTACTTTTTCATGAGTTGTCACCCTCGAGACCTCAGACGGACAAAAAATAGTGCATTCACAGTTCGCCTGCAGCGTCTTCTTCCTTGAAAACAGAAAGTACAAGACGTCTCCTTTGTATTCAAGAAGGACCGCCTTCGCGGTCCTGCTAGCTCGCCTTTAGTTGTACAATTACGAATAAACGGATTATTAAATAATTTGGTGTCAGAGGCAACGGAAGCCCACACAAAATTTCTGGTGCATCGGCCATTTACCAGGCACCAATAATAAAGTCCCGCGTGGCATCTTCAAATTAGCTTGTTCTCCCTCATAAGGCTAAGAACCGCTGATCTTCTACAGAAGAAAAAGAAACTCAACGCTAAATAACAGCAAAATGGGTAAAATTACCCTTTTCCTTCTATCTCTGGAGGATGAATCGACTATCCTCAAGGAAGTGGTTGAGTATTACAAGGCCACAACAGAGCCTAATAAACCACCCACAGGGGATCAAAAAATACAAGTCTACTGTCAGGAAAGACTATGTGAACTGCAAACGGCACTGGAAAACGTCGAAAGAAAACTGTCATCAATGCAAGATGTCTACCAGAGCATAATGAGCACCTATTCAGAGGCCTCAAAAGGAGAGAAAAAGGAAATGTTAGCAGAAATAGAGGAACTCAAACAGAAAATCAATTTCCGCTCACTCAAACAAGAAGCGGAAACCGTAGTGATGGCTCTAAAAACCAGAACTCGAGAAATACAGACTCAATGGGAAATTCTGCAAATTACTCGTACCCCACTGGTCCGAAACGGTCCCGAAAGCGGAGGAGACCTCGACAGTGGGGACGCATATGGGGAAATCGATCCATGTGGTCTACTTCAAAGTAACCGACCGCCGACGCAGCAGCATATGACAGCCCACTCGGGTCTTGAACCACATGAGCAAGACCCAGAACAGATGGTACTATCGCCGGCATTGAAGATCAAGTACCCGCAAATAAAACTACCTCATTTTGACGGGGAAAACTTTCGTGGGATGAATTCTGGGACGCATATTCCCTCATAGTCGATCAAAATGCACAATTAGGAGAATTAGAGAAAATTCTCTACCTTGAGGACGCCATACGCGGAAAGGCACAATGCCATCAGAAGCATCCCAATGAAGGCTTCCAATTAAGTCTAATTGTAGATGTACTACATAAAAAATATGGAAACAAAGGAAATAACAGGTCATAGATCGTACAACGCCTACTGGCGCTACCAGCTGCCAATATAGGGGGCGAAAAATATGTCGAAATCCTCGAAAAGGTCAATGATCTTGTCTTCCAAATGGTCGCCACGGGTACGACGTGAGAAAAAGGCACGACCCGCTATGGATAGACACCATTCTTGCAAAATTTCCCTATGAAATTATAAAGGACTGCATGAAAAGGGAAACAGAAAGCTCACAATTAACCATAGGCAAACTGCTGGAAGAGCTCGGCGAGGAAGTTTCTTCGAGAGCTCGCTTCGAGCGCCAATTCGAATCGTTGAGGGGAAATCAAATAAACAATACCGAACCCTCACGACGCCCGAAACCGTCTGTGGAGGAACAATGCCTGTTTTGCCACAGATCCAACCACCAGACCAAGGAGTGCCGCACAGTCCGGACTGCAATCGATCGCAGAAATGCACTGAGGGGTCAGCCAGTGTGTTGGAAATGCTTCGCACTGGACCACAGAAGCCGTGACTGCGCCTTCGAATGTTGCCCAAAATGCAAGGGAGATCACGATGTCACACTATGTATAAAGAAAGACGTCCGACAGACTCGGAAAGGTGGTAATATACCAGAAAATAGTCAACGTTTTTCTACCAGCCAAAACACAAATACCGAGTCAACTGAAGTTAACACCTCTCGCAGTCAATCCAGCTATAATGTGGTGAGTAAAAGCCAGCAATCTGCCCCACAGGAGCATAATGCATATACAGTAGCAAGTTTCTCAAATACAACAAACGACAAGATCACAGGAAAAGAACTTATTCTTATGACTGCAGAGGCACAAATAAGAAACAATCACACCAACACGTTTGAAAACGTGCTGGTTTTCCTAGACTTGGGTGCACAGTGCAACCTAATTGAAGCCAACTTCGCCAGCACACTGGGACTTCAACTATGCGAGCCATATCAATCCACAATGTATGGCATTGGGGAAAGCAGTGAGACGTATTTGACTCAACAGACATCTGCTGTTTTCAGAACACGGTTCGGAGATACCACTTCACTCCCGCTTAGCACCAAACCAGTGCTCACAAATGCTTTTCCAGCACCCACACTGACAAGTTTAGACGTGCAGTTTCTGAGAGATAAGAGCATTTTCTTGTCGAATACCACTACGAACGGAGAACTCGTAAGACCGCAAATTCTGATTGGAGTTGAATCATACGACCAAATCGTGATGTTGGACCACTCGCCCATAAGACTGCCATCAGGTCTGCTTGCACAAAACACCATTTTCGGACCAGTCTTGTTCGGATCCTCGAATGCAGCAAAAGAAAATACTTGGCATTCTCACCTCTCTGTGGTAGCGTATCCGCAGCCTGTTGATGTAAGAAAGAAGGTTCATGACAAAACGCTCCCAATTCAGCGAAAACACGTTCCACGTCTTCAACCAAAGGAGGGCAACGTTCAACACGAACAACAGGAAACACCCGTTCCAACCAAAAGCTCGCCTTCAGAACACACTCCACATCTAGTAAAAGGTGTCGTATCGAAGATGAATCCTCACGAGATTCGAGGGACAAACAGCAGCTCAGAATCTAAGGAAGACGCTGGTTTGCGTACCTACGCTAACTCGCTACCGAAAGTAAATCAAAAAGACATGTGTTATGGCACCAACGAAAAAACGGAAGCAAACTTTAGCATATTTTCAAGAATATTACTTTATTTGTTACTCTCCCTTATGCTGAGCATCATTGCTCGTGCTGATCCAATAAGGCGTCAATACGGTGCCCTGTCACCAAATCGAGTGTCAGAGGTACACACACATTGCTTTAAGAACGCAAGCCTGAACATGATGGGCAACAGGAGCTCATCCTTTATTCTTCATTCTTCTGTTTCTGATGACATCAAAGATCTTCAAGCTAAGCTATTAGCACTGCAGAGCAAAGTGGACACCTTCACTTATACCAACCCCCGACATCATGCATACTCCGGGCAGGCGACAGTGAAAACGGCCACACATCATCTGTCTGTAGTGCCTACTCGGATACTACCGCTTGTTCTCCACGCCTACGAAATTTCAGCAACTGCCTCTCGTGTCTTGCTGGTGGCCATGGTTTTACAGTACATTGACGTGGTTGTTACAGTATTTCTCTTTATTCCTTTGAAGTTTTCTTTTTTCAAGTATATCGCACCTTTGCTGTCAGCTGCCACTGATATTTCTTTCAATATTCCATTGTAATACACCACTCACTTTGTATTTGATAGAACATGCATTTGTGGCAAAATTGGTTCCTCTAAACACGCGCATTGCATGCTCCTCCACTTTCACATTGTAAACGCGGAATTACCGTTCACACCTCACGCACACGCCTCCGTCACGAGTCACTCACATCTACTAGGTAGTCCTATAAACGGCTAGTGAGGATCACCCCATCACTTACTTCTGCCTTTCACGGTACTTCTAGCCTCGCACCGGCGCTTCTAATTACGCAGCAAACACGTCTGTCACTATCAAAATCGGTGGTGGAGCCAGTCGTGGCAGCCCTAGTCTTTGTAGGTCACTCGGCCGCGGAGAGCAACAAAAATAAACAAATAGAAGTGAATATTATTCCGCGTAATTACTCCTCGTACCTACCGCCATACTCATCCAATTCCTCACTGATCACATGTCATGTCGATCAATTTGCTACTCGCATGTATACTTACCACTATACTCACTGTTCATTATTACAAGGTATTTTTAAATGTTTTGCGCCCGGGAGTGTCGCGGCAAGCACCAGCTGCCGCTACTTTTTCATGAGAAAATCGAAATACATAACAATCAATAATTTGATCGATATCGATCGATGGTGATCTACACTTCAAAAACGAACTTCATAATCATGTTCGGCGATCTCGATTACCCCCAGGGCTGATGTTTCGGACCGCTTGGACGACATTCATAAATAATCAATAATTTGATCGATATCGAGCGATGGTGATCTACACTTCAAAAACGAACTTCATAATCGTGTTCAGCGACCTCGATTACTCCCCGGGCTGAAGTTGGCGACGTGTTCGGCACGTCTACCGGGTCGCCAGGCACGTTTGGCGACGTGTTCAGCTCGTCTACTGAGTCGCCAGACACGTAGAAGGAGTCTTTGTATTTTCCGCTATTTTCTTGTCTTAATTTGTGCCCCGTAACTCCCGTAATTTTCCCTATTTTATAACTCATCGCGATCGATAGTGTGACTCATCGCTTAGCGGATTATTATAGAGTATGATATGAGTGTTGATTCCTTGTCTTGTATTTAGATTTTGTCTACTTTGCAGTTCATTTAGATTTATTTGTTATTGATTTCATTGTTTTTAGTGGTCCCGACGCATTCGAGGGAGCGGCCGGTGCACCTCCGATTTTTTCAAGGTGAGTATCACGCTTTTTCTTTGTTTTTTATATATGGGTTTTATATAATTTTGTATATGATATATATATTTTTGGCGCCAATAGGGTCGGGGTGGGGGTCAACATGGCCTGCCGCGGCGGACAGCCGTGTTTTATGTGCTTCCGAATTGGGCAAGGGAGGAAACTCCTCCAAACTCCAAGGGAGGTCTAAATAAAACCCGTTTCTCTATCCACTGCACCACTACTGCGCAGTTAACCTGTTTCCTGTTTCCACATACTTTAGCTTGCTCTCTAGTGGATGGTGGACTTTGCGTGCAGACACGAGGGCGAAGAAAGCAATATGAAGATAGTCGACAACTCCGGTTCCAGATGTGTTTTGCAGATGAGGAACACATATTTGTAGTGAGCCTTCTGAGCCTCATCTAAAAACGATTGTCAGTTAGGATAATGGGTGATGGTGGTCAACTGGTAACTAAGTCGGGCAACTCTATCTCACTGTGGAATACTAGATTTTCTTTCCACGAAAACGATTAGTATAATAATAGATTATCCTACTATATATAAAGGAGCAGTATGTGTATGTGTGCGTGTGTTTCCGTCACAAATGGAGTGGGGATTGCCTGGCGGTTCAGTAGACGTGCGGAACACGTCGGCAACTGTGTATAGGCGTTTAGATGATCATCGACGGAAGGCCTTCACAGCAGGAGGAATCGATATCGATCGATATTATCGATTTTTTGTGGATGTCGTTCAAGCGGCACGAAACTTTAGCCCTGGGGTAATTGAGGTCGCTGAACACGAATCTGAACTTCGTTTTTGATGTCTTTATTGTGCATATCTATAAATACCACTTTCGGTCAAACTGGAAACTTTTCAAACCATATAGGACACTTCTAAGTAAGCAAGCTCGTCGGTTTTGAAATCAAACTTAATACCATCGAATTTCAAAGCGTTTTTTCCCGGCAAGCAAAGAGTCCTAGAGATTAAAATAACTTCTATTCAAGGAAAATGTGTAGTAGGACTTTCTTTGGAATTGCTTAAAGTTCAACAGTCCCAGTATGTGAATACGCTATTTGAGAATTTGAAATTTTTTCATTTTTCGAGGGAGAATCATCATTTAAAGCATATTCCAAGGTCCAAATAGGCAGCTACTTCCACCGCCTTAATACAAAAGATTGCACTGTGCATCCGCTTGGTTCGTTTCTATCCTAATCGAATGCTTTTTGCAGTTGTGCTGCGCCCGCGCATGGCGGATGTGATAGTGAAATGGAGCAATCGAAGGATTTGCTGTGAGTCAATTTTTTGACGATATAAACAGCAGCGGAGGAAAGCGCTGGTCGGTTGAGCGTCACCGACCGTGTAAGTGTTAGGTGGTTTTTTATTTGATTCATTTGATTTGATTTAGTGTTTTGACCAGCATGTCATTCTCGCCTTGGGCCTATGCCATCGGTCAGTATCTGTCTGTATCACCTGTCGTCCCGTTGATCATCGACTTGCTCGAGCGGGCGCCAGCAGCGTCTCCATTCGTCCCTGTCGCGTGCCAGAGTGCTCACGGGGTCATCGTGTAAAGGAAGTCCCGTGTTGTATTGAAAGATTGAAAGAAAATGAAATTGAATACTAGTGAGAAGAGAATTCGAACCCCCTTCATGGACTTCATGAACGTGCTAAACCATTTTTTTATGTGAGATAAAACATTCGTATGCCTTCAAGAGAGATGATCGCTGATGATTTACAAGAGATCTGTAACATAAGCCCCCTCAAGTCTCGTCCCCGCGAGCCAATTTGCACGGGGTGTGAATTGACTAAGCTGACCAGAGAGAATGCCTTGTTGTGAACTGGTTACGTAATCAAAATGAAAATGTGCGTAGTGGGTATGAAAGTGTGAGTGGTGAAGTGAGTGATTGAGAGAATGATGAGTGAGACTGCTGTGGAGAACAGGAAAGCTCCTTAGGCGTTGAATGTTGTCGAAAACGGTTGTCGAAAACGGAATTCTTAGCGTTATCGGAAAGAAATGTTGAGCAAGCTAGGTAATACTGATTTTTTTGTGAGCTGGTTAGATAGTTGTTATCTGTGTGTGTGAGTGAGATGTGAATGGAGTGGGAGCGGTGGCAACTGTTAAGTCTTAAGTTAAGAAGGAAAGGAAAGCTCATAGGCTTTAAGAAGAAAAGGAAAGCTCATGGGATTAAGTATTTAAGTATAAATATTAAACACATTAAATTAAATACTGCCGCCGACACATCGTTGACGACGACAAAGACGACGTTTCTGGGTAGACTGAGGACGAGAGGACGAGGTCAACGCTCCACACTGACTCCTTCTTCG
>CANDYH010001081.1:0-16593 GCA_947396885.1 Heligmosomoides polygyrus polygyrus | reverse complement strand
GCAATCTTTACTAATGTTAAGATAGCTAAATGTTGCCCTGTTGAAGTGCTCTACAACTGAATCTGGTCTTCGTTGTACAACTACAGCGACCGTACTTCGTAATGTAGCACTGTACAGTTACGGAGCCAAATGCAATGCCGGAGGTTTTGGTTAAAATTTTGTGAACCAGCATTAGATGGAGCTTCTTCGTAACACGGGTCAAGGACGAAAGTTTTAGTTTGATGTTCCTAACGTCCGATCAAGGTATGCCATCATATGTGAATCCAAAGATCCTTGTAGAAAGCTTCCTCGTAATACTGCTTTGCAATTTCTTCAGCCTTTCAATAATTTTCTTTAAAATACAAAGAATGATAAGTGGCGGCGTTAATCACTCTTTCTTAGAAGGCGCAATGCATTCCATTCCCACGGTATATTGTGCAGACAAATGAATGCATACTTGGCTCACACAATGTACTTCGATGGCCAACGGATCTACAAACCAGTGTTTTCATCCTCCCCATATTTTTATTTCGCTTTTTCGACCCAGGAGGAATGGAAGGCTGATTTCGTACGGGCAGAAGTCGAACCAAGAACTTTGATCCGAGTTCACCAGGGACCCGCCATATGTAAATACTGCATTCTCCATTTATTCAGCGTGCAAAAAACGAATTTCAGTATCCATTCCAGCTAAAGCAGCCCGGACGGAGCCACCATGTGAGACAGCCTTATTAGACATTTTATGTCGCAGTAAATTTTTAAAAAACTCGCCGTTAAACGCACACAAGCAAAAAACTGCGGACGAGTTTTCGGACGAGTTGTTCGGGCGCGAAAGGTAAAAATTCAAACAGGCCAACACCGCGTTGGCGATGGGGCGCGAAATCCTTCAATGCAAGCATTACAGGAGCGAACCTCTTGTCGCTCAAGGGTGGGAGGGGTTCGGAGCAGGCAAGGGAAGGGACTCCAGGGTGTGGTGCAGCCAAGCTGCTCGTGTGGAAACTGCTCACATCGCGCAGGGAGGTTCGGAGCTGGCTTCTGCGCTCTTCGAGTATCACTTCATGGGGCATCAACCGCTCAACAAACTCCCAATCGATCTTCACCTCCTCAAAGCTGGTGGTTGTTGCACCTGAAAGAACGAGATGGGCGACAGATATGCGGAAACAGATAAAACTGACTTGGACGCAAATCGTCTCAATATTCTTAAGAGTGCACAGACCGCTATACTCAACTTTGGGGAACGATAATCGCTAGAAAAACTAATTTAAGCATGCTGTTTGTCCCTTTAGACAAGGAGATTGTATAATGCTACCTCTCGTAGGTTAGGTTAGGGTGTTGTGTTCCTATAATCACTCATGTCCAATCTCCGTAATTATCAACCTGACAACACTATCGAACCGGATCACTAACCACTCAGTACTGCGATAGCTATGTATTCTCTGGCTTACGGATAGCTCCAACTTTGAACGCTAGGAACTGAACAATCTAGCGATATCTCCAATTGACTTTGTCCTGTCCTCGGTTGGTCCCCAAACGAATGACGTGTTAGAGCGCGTTAGAGGTCTCTAACACGTCATTCGTTTGGGGACCAACCGAGCTCTGGTACTAGGACAACTTCCCCTCAGTTTTTTGCTTGTGTACGTTTAACGAGGAGTTTTAAAAAATTGGACAGCCTACCGGTGCAGCTTCCCCCTGTGGTGACCTTCGTAAGGAGGAGTGTGGCCACCACCGAATGCAAGTTGACCCCTCCGACCCGCTTTGCGCCTCCATTACTTACTATTGCCAATGTTTCTAGTTCGATTTCAAACCGCCAGTATAAAGAGCCAGTATAAGTATACATTTGTTTTTCAGATTCCATACGGTAACATGCGCTACGTTGTGCAGTTGCGTCATTTGCACAATGTGACGCCTATTATGTTGTTTTTGTCATTTTTTACAAGTTGTTGAATAATGGGTGGGCGACGTGGGTTTCGGGGCCAAGTTTTTATTCCAAATAGAGCGTGCTCTATTAAGTAGCGGTCTCATGAACTATACTCAAAGTGTGCGGCCATCGTTGCGTAGACTAATCCGGATGGGGATGACTCATTGTACGGTGAAGCCGTGGTTTGAGCTAAGAACTGGTTCTCGAGGGTCTGATGAAACCTGGGAACAGTCTGGACCCACGGACAGTTGTCGAGGTGTGGCGGTCTGCCGTCTGCGCCGGACAGCGGGACGTGCGCTCTTCCTCCCGGATGACTCATTCACATCGATTGCAAGTTCGAGCCTGATGCTCTGATAGGATCTCTTCTTTCCTTTGCGATCGTATATTGTATGCCTGCTCTCAGATCACTAGCTATTCTTGCCTGGGGATCATTTACCTTCGGAGTGCTCGCGCTATCCTCGTTACAATCTTGTTCACGCCCAGCCATAGCCCCTCTGGGCGGATTCCTGAAAAGGTCGCGACTCCTCGTCATCGTTAGCCTAAGACGTAAACTCGACGCGCTTTTTGCACAGAGAAGTTGTCCTCTGAGTTCAGCACCAATACCTGTTTCCCTGCCGTGAGACTAATTGGCCGTTTATGACCCTCACGCTTGTAAATCATCCTATGCGTGGTTGTACTGCTTCAGGCAGGTTGACGAGAGAATTTGTGCTTTGTTCTGAATGCATCACCGCCCCGCTATCTTAAAGATACAACAGGATAAAGGTCTGGATGCAATCCTAGTTGGTGGTGGCCACTCTTAAACAATTTCTCGACATAACGAAACGCAACAAATGGGCAACAACACATAGAAACAAGTAAACTAACACGGTTGCCCAAATAGACTCAGTTTCCGAGTTCTTAGTCGGGAGAGGTGAACCTAAAAAAGACCTTTCTCTGTGCAAATCTAGTAAGGAAGTACCCCCTTACTAGATTTGCATCGAGAGTAGATCATTTTCAACCAACTAAAGCAGCCAATATCAAAAGACACCATCAGTCAACGTTTTCGACAAAGGCAAAACAATATACTTCACGTTCTAATCATTTGCAAACGTCTCGACGTAGTTCACAAATCCTACTGTATGTCATATATTCTCATGTTTTCTGTGTTATTTATTTTGATTTCGTGAGCGCAGTTGTTTTCTAAGGAAGGATAAGTTTAGTATATTTCAGTTCTGAACCTACTCAGCTTCTATGAAATCGTTTAAGAGTAGATGGAGGTAATGCGAAGGCGTTTTAAGCCCATGCAATGACCTACGGTCAACACCCGCGACTTTATTTCCACTAGAACGGATTTCTGTATGATCAAAATAACTGATTTCCCTTCGGATCTGATGTCAGGTATCCGAATCGGAAGACATATCAGAGTTCGGATCTAAATCAGTTACCAGAATTATATGAAAATCCGGTCTGGTGAAAATCACACCATCTGAATCATCTTAAGGTGCGGTCCTTTTTAAATACTCCATTCTTCGCATGATTCCTTTGTCTGGGGTTTCGAAAAAATGATGGATCCGAATTATGCATGCTGGCATCGGATCAACATCGGATGTCTACAATGCACGGACTCAAGAAGTATGGAAGGCTAGTCTGGGCGGGAAGTCCGAGCCTTGAAGCCGCGCAACACAGCAGCCAGCGCCTTCTACGAGCTATTTTGCTTATCTATAATCACAGGAGAAACGCAATCAACATCTCAACAACACTAAGACAATTTCAGTGATAGGAGGAAGGATTTCTTATTTTTACCACAACTCTGCCTCGAAAAGAAAGAACGGATGGAGTGAAGGGCTGTAGGAGCAGTGGTTCCAATCTGTCAAGAGCATTGGAACACTAGAACTGGTTAGCTGTCGCTCTGACCTATGTAGACAAACACATGCTACAACGAACTGTCGAAATCTTCTTGGCGAAGTTTCTTGGCCGTAGGTCTCTCCTCTCTATTATTGTCTAGAGCATATATAAGCTATGTCGAAGGGATTCATCATAATCGCTGTCATTTTAACTCCTTTACTAACAAAAAATTAGGTGCCCTCCAGGATAGAATTGCGATTATTTTCTCCTCTATAGTTAAGCACTTTAGGTCTTAGACTGGACTTTCGCCTCATATGCACGAAGATCTTTTAAGGACGCTTTTTTGACGAAAGTTCGTGTCCTTTTCGTAAAAGCTCAACGTGTTAAATATTTGACATTCTGCTGGCCTTCAGTGATGTCGTGTTTGTTTTACTAGATTTGCTATCTGCAGTACGTTTTTAGATGAACAGCTACAGCTTCCTAGCTGTTCCACTGAAATCCACCAGCGATGTGGATTTAGTGAAGCCGTTAACCACATATATAGACACCGTCTTCAACACATCAGACGACAACAAAGCTGAAGTGGCCGAGGCTGTTCAGGTGCGCACCCTCTTGAACTTTTCATCACTCGCACTCATTCGCTGTTTTCATTTACTGCTCTGCGGGCAAGTCAGATTCTTTACAAAGAGTGGCACCATTGTACTTTCACAATTCAATTGCTGAGGAGCGGTCGAAAAAACTCGCAGAAACGTTGCCCGGGGGATATTCAAGGTGCTGATCACGAATGTAATACATTTGATATTTTGGTCGATCACGCTAGATTACCCTAAATTTGGATGAATAAGGGCGGCTGGGCCACGTTTTGCTCACTTTACCTAAAGATGTTGTTTAAGGCGATGATCTTGAATATGATAACCTTTGTAGAATTTTGTACAATTGCGATACATTGAAGTAGGTAGGGGTGAGTAAGGTTGGTGAGCTATGCTCAGCGATCTCGCTCAAACGTTGCCATAATGCTCCTTTAAGGCGCAGAGTATAATATCAGTTTTTAATAGTAAGGTGGAGTGTAGGACACTGTAGGCCACCTATTTGGTCAAGCTTGTTTTCCGAACTTCCATTTTTAGATGAAAAACGCAGATTAATAAGTGCAAGTCCATTCTAGGTGGGAGAGAGCCCATCTGATACTCTCGCAAGAATCATGGTAAGGATAAAAAATATGCAACATGAAGTGCAACACTGCGTAGTTCATGTACTCTAGCCTTGATAGACGGGCGAATTGATAAAACTGCATTCCTAGTTGGGAGGGGGGGGGGAGTGTGAAAAACGCGGCAGAATGAAGCAAAACCTGGAGCAGGTTCAAACGACTACGCTTTTGCCTCTACCGTACAGTGAAGCAGTCGACACGCACTCGTATGTGTCAGGGAACGCGTAAGACTGGACGTGACAATAGGCAGTGCTGAAGGGAAAGCGTCGGAGGATATACTGATTCAAACGAAAGTATCAGGTGGACCCCGCTTCTCCGGTTCGACTTGCAATCAATAACGTTATTTCAGAGAAGAGAATAACAGATTCACGATTGAAACCTCAATACCCTCTTTCTGGGCTAATTTCGAGACCTTGAGCTACCTCCCCGAACCTAGCGTTGTCTCCAGTAACAGGCCGAAATTTTGAAAACGGGACTTTATTGGAGATCGTCATACAGAGTAACCTCATAGGTGATGGCCCTAATAGTCATGAAAAAACAGTGTACCCAAGGAGTCAATGATGAGCATCATGTATGCTCCTAGTTTTTGAAAGATTGTGTTTTGAAGATGATTGAAGAAAATCGCATAGGTTTCAAGTTTGCACTGGTTCAGTTCTGTTCCCGGGCTATTCATTTATTTCTACCAATTTTTTGGTCAATCTTTAATAGGGTTGACCGTGAAGAAGCCCTTGTCCAACGGAAGACGTCTCTGAAGTCGTTGGGCCGCAGAAATGAGTTCATTGTTAAGGGCTGTATTAACATTTATAGCTCCCTATGTCCATCACTAGCCAGAGATGCGTTCCTGTCGTCTGGATTCGCCTTTCTTCGTTTCACGGGGTACAGCCGATGAGAGACGTTTCACTAGAGGCAGCATTAAGGAATAAGAACACATCGGCTCAAGAAAAATGCCATTCATATCGCCTCCATATTCCGTACAAATAGAATAAATGACAACCCAAAGGATTGATAAACGTTGACATTTATCCTCATTTTTCGGAGCAAAAATCATGAGTGCTTTATTATGGTGTGCAGTGTGAGTGTATTTCTATTTAAAAAATCATGCGGTTTGTTATAGGAGCTGAACAAGTTGAGGTCGAAAGCTTGCTGTCAACCGCTTGACAAACATCAATCAGCACTCGACATCGTTACCCGGTAAGATTCGATTTCCTCAACATGTGCATGCTGTTCCACCTTCAGGTCATAGTGACCTCTGTGCATGTGTACAGTTATCTTGATTGCGAATCTTCTCTAAAGTGTGGCAGACAGAGCGCGATGAGAATATGAGAAAGGGAATTGTGGGTCCTTCCAAGGTTGGACATTCAAGACCACGTACTCTTTGAAGCCTTGGGGTTAAAGCAAACTCTGGGTACTTATCTATGTTTTTCAATAGTGTTTGTGTTTGAGGAGAAGGTCTTTCTTTTACCCGAATCGTTCTTTTAGCGAATTCTCACATACAGCTCAACATAAATAATGCGGTTATATTGTTTAAGAGAGCATGGAATCCAGGAGAATTACTAAGGACCATGTAGCAACTATAGTTTCGTTCGCTTTACTTCATGTGAAACAGCGTTGTCAGTCAAAGATCCAGTGTCCCTCTGATTTGTCCGAAGCGGATTGTTCGCATCGTAAATGCCAGAGAAAAATAGTTGAGTACATGTAAATGTGGGTCGCTTATAACACGATTCGGAAAGGCGCCACCTCTCTCCAGCCCTCCCAATCGAATCGAGGCTCAGGACACCAGGCCCTCTATCGCGTACGATGGCGAATATCGAATTAGTTTCGAACTAGTAGATTATTAAAACTCTTCCATTAAATTGCCACTGCAAGTTATAGGTCACGCATATATGAGGTTCTGACTGGATTCGGAACTGTGCTACATAACCGCTGTTCAGAAAGACGATTTTTCTTGGAGAAAAAAAGAAAAGTTGCCTTTTGGAGATGGCTTTAGACACACATTTTGGCCAATATATTGAAACGAAGCAGTTCTGCCTTGGTTACTTAGCGAACTCACTATTTGTTTGAGTGTTCTGAACCTAGCCTTGGTTATTCAAATTCGGTTCACCCATAGATCGAATGAAGCGTCAACTTTTTGGTGTTGGCACACGGTCTAATAGAAAACTGTATTACCCCAAGTCAGTCAGTTTCACTTAATGTTTTGCTTTCCTCCGACAACTGAGTTTCGTAATGTGCGGTGTATCGGTGAATTGAAGCGGTTTTGGGATTCTTTCGTTGTGTAATTCAGGGGATGACATAGGTCCCTTAAGTGGAGGGAACACACAAAGAATCCCAAAACCGCTTCAATTCACCGATACGATAGCTTTATAGTTCTTTGAGTTCTTCGCTTTCAAATTCTCAGTCAGAAAAACTAATTCCAGCACTCATCTTGATTCAGTGGTGCGACCAGGAACTTTTAAAGGTCTCATTTTTCGTAAATAAACATTTCATTGGATTGCCTGATAGTCGATTGTTAGACGGTGTATTTTGTTGCAACTATGCCTCTGTGAACCTCCATGAATGCACTGAAACTTGCTATGTAGCGCCTTCCAAATAGCAGTTTGGGTGATTTTTTTTTGTTTTCGGCTTATTACTGCATTTGTTCCTTCTTTCTACAATATTTTCTATGGGCACTCACGGCGTGACCGGCAGCGTATAATCTGGGGAGGAGGAAGGTGGACAAAACACTGACTCCTTAACTGGATGACTCTCTCATGTCACGCTGGATCTCTCTGTGATTTGCGATTGCCCCTCTGATCCTAGAAGTATTTTATGCGGCACGATAGAGGACATTGTTATTCGCCCACTTTTATGTCAGCTGTACCCTTTGAATTTCTTCGTGGGACCACATAAAAGTCATTATTTTATTATTTTTTGTAGTAACCGCTGCTGAAAACGGTGAGACTCCTCCTTTCAGGTACTATGATCAGCTGGTTGCGATTGAGAATAAGATTATCATCTCGGCTACACAGAATCCTGTGGTCTTCAAGTGGAAGGATGCCTTCGACAAAGGTAGTCTATTCTTCAGCAAGGTATGATATAGACGTTTTTAGCTTCTTACATTTCGATTTGTTGCGTAGGTTCTTTCTAAAGGCAGAGAAAATGACAGCGGAGAACTATTAGACGTTCTGTGTGTAAACAGCCCCTCAAAGTCTAGTATTATGCATAACTTCAAATTGTCAGCTTTTCCCTCGAAAGCCAGTTATGGATAAGCTAACATTTTGTACCTAAGCGATTACACCATCGTCATCATAACACCACATCTCGTTACACCCAATTTCGAGCAATTCAGTGGCGCTTGCCTGGATTCTGCCAAAGTGCCAGTCTTGAAAATAGCCGTGGCCTAAAACTGCACCTGAAAGACAATCATTTAGGCATCTCTATCTATATCGGACGGCTCCTTTGAACGTGCGGCTGTTCTTTTCAACTGTGGTGCCTTAATGTCCCATATTGCTGCGTCACAACCATTTCTTACTGACGAGGAGATGAAAACTGCTGCGAAGCTCTTTCAGCAGAGCGCAGGTGAGAACGTTTCCTACAGTGGTATTCTGGCAGAGTTTACAAAACTTCATCCATTTCTCTGCTTGCTTCTTGAAGCGTAGCACGTTTTATTTCTACTCATTTTAACTGGCTATTGGCACCTGTGCTCCGTCTGTGAAGTTTTTATGGCCTTATCAGTATGGCTGCCACATACCTGAAATCACGGGGAAGTAGAGTGCTTACATGACCTCATCACGGATTGGACAAGATGGGAAACAAGCACACGCAAGCGATGACTCTAGCGACGCGATTTATTCTCCTTATTCGTAGTATAGTGTAGAGTTGATAATTTGAGTATAAACAGATTTCAATCCACATCTTCGGTACTGAAGGTGTACTTCATGTATTCAGCGGCGGCCGGAAAAGTCGGATTGATGCTGTCCCTATTGCGCTACCTCACCACATAGGATCGCGGGAAGCATCACGGTTTTCTGTGCACCTCTTACTAGGATAGCGTCAAGATTTGTTGCGACATATAATTTTCACTTTACTGTTTCCAATCAAACTGATCCTAAGCAAAAAATAAAACAAAATAATTGTTCTGAAGGTAAATCAGATTATTGATTAGAAAAATTGGAAAATCAGAATTTGTCTGCTCTAAAGAAGTGAGATAGTGCCAAAAATTTCATATTCTCTCCAGGTCAGGAATTGTTTTGAACTTCTTTCAAAGTTTAGAGAAGCGGCAATTTTCAAGTGCAACGTAAGAGGAGGTCGCAGAACCGCTCGTCCTGCAGTGACCTTTTCTTTCAGAACGATAATGTAAACGTTCCTTTATCCTGCGTGTTTTCCGCATTTGTTTTGTTGTACCATTGCCTAGTGCTTGATTACCTTAAACAATTTGTTTGCTGCTAATCAACTGAAAATCATCATGCGCTAGACGAGTGCATGAAAATATCTCTTCTTGCGATGCACGAAAAATGCTTATTTTCGCGCATAAACATAAGTTAAAGACCACTTTTGCAGCTAAAGAAATAAAAAATTTCATATAAGTCCAAATATTTCGCTCGGTGAAGATGATTTACAAGTTTTCAAAGAAAGTCACAAATAAATTTTTTTATTCAAAAATTTATTTTCACCTCTAGAGAACACCTAGTTTATTTTGGAAAACGTCGGTTTTGATTTGGAAGATGTTCAGCTTCATTTCAAAAGTGTTCGCTTCGTCGTGAAAATTTGTACCAGATTTCTGGGACGAGTGAAACGCCCACAGTGGTCAATGTGTGGGTGATAGAGACTCCGCGACGTCATGTGGAAGAGAAATACGTGGAGGTATTGGCTAACACTGACCTTGGTCCTTTTATCGTCGTACCACTTTCTTCATTCACCGTCGTTGCTCTTCGCATAGGATTCTAAAGATTTTGAACAATGTGGCTATCTTTTGCAGCTGTTTATTATGGACTTGAACTAATCATTAGAATCGGTGGCCTAATGGTAAGTGTAGCGTAGGGTTCTCGATGCACAGTATATTCCGGCGAAAGCCCTAAATGCGTAACGGCTCTTACACTCTTCAAGGAATCCATTCATGGGAAATGCAGGAGATAGATACGCTCGATCAACAGTAGTCAGAGCTTTTCTGTTGCGTTATTTGACCAGTGTGGGTGAATGTCTTTTAAGGACGCCTTTTCTCTATATTTATTTATTTATTTATTCAATACAAAGGTGTGCCCAAACATTAATATTAAAAGAATCAAGCGTAAGTGCAATAATTGACGCAGTTTCGTCGGAAAGTCAAACGAAAACAAAAATTACAGACGCAAAGAACATACAAACATTAATACACTAAGTAAATCATATCATTAATATAATATATATTAATACAAGTATATCATTAATTAATTAATCAATTTATTTATTTAGACTTGCAAATAATTACGATTACACGCAGTGAAAACACAAACACTCAGCAGCAAAAAATAACACTACAACACAACTCATAGTAATTACTTAGTTACTCTAGGAGATACCTGTCCACGAGCCTCTTAAAGTGAGCTAATGGATTAGGGAACGCATTTTTTTTGGGAATGTTAAAAACTCAGAGCCGGCCCTTTTGGTAAAAAGGAAGCACGGATGGAGCTCTTGCCCTTGGATCTGAGGATTTTCCTCTGGCTACCTCTTGTGTTGGCATTTTGTAGCGTGTAGAACTCATCAAGCTTTAGTGCTACCACTTCAGTAGTCCTTTTGAAAATCATCTGCAGGTAATTCCGTTTCCTACGAGTGTCAAGACTGGAGATGTTGAAAATTTTGTTGCGATTAGAGGTAGAGGTTGAAGGTATGGTGGTGTAATCATACCCATATAAGCGTATCCAGAGCTTTCTTGTGAAACCATTTTGAACAGCTTCAAGTCATTGTACACTACTCTTCAAGTGGGGACGAAAGACTGTGCTATCGTATTCTAGTACATGAGTTTTTAATTTAATTAATTTCAGGAGTTTTTGCTAGACTGCGAGATACAGTGCTGGGCATGGTCCAGCAAGATCCGACCCCCGATCTTACTCCCGATACACTCTCCGCACTTAGCGCGTTAATGCTTGCCCAAGCACAGGAATCGATTTACGTTAAGGCTTTTAAAGGTAAGTACGAAGTATAATGTTTTGTTGCTACCACTGTTTTTATGCCACTCGTAATAGTTGCTGGTGCAGGCTATTAGGATACTAAAGATCCGTAAGAAGTCCTTATAGCCAGTCTTTGCGAACTATAAACGACCCAATTTATCCGATAAATTATAGGGTATCTCTCTGGGTGATTCTTTGACAAATTATAGGGTTTTGAGATTTGGTCATTCAGTGATTTTTCTTCCCATGTGCAAGAACAGTGATCCGCTTTGCATGTGGAAACTGGACAGTTTCCCGCCCTGTTTAGTGTCTATTAGCATTAATTGGAAAATCGTGTAGTTCAACGAGAGGAACTTTCCTGTCCCTTGCTCCTGTGAAAAGCATCGGGTATTCATTGCTTCTGTCAGAGAAACTTCATCTATGCCCGAGAAAGTAGACCTATACATATATGAGCACTTGGTTGGGCGGGAACGCAATTTTTTATTCTGTGGAGGAAGACTGGTACATGATTTGGAATTTCAGATAGCATGAAACCCTCTGCTCTTGTGAAAATTGCGGCGCAGGCGGCGGACTTCTATCTAGAAGCTCAGAAGGCTATGAATCGCGACTCCGTCAAAGGACTCTGGGAAAAGGTCACAATGAAGAGGCAATTTCGCATTGCTTCGCGTTACTGATGCAACTATATACTTCAGGAGTGGCTTCAAGTTGTAAATGGAAAATCTTTGGGATTCCAAGCAATTGCGCAGCTCCATCAGGCCGCGGTGGGTTGCAAGTGGTGTCTTCGGCCCCATTTACATTCGCGACAGTGATGCGCTTAAACGATACGCTTTGCAGATCAATGCTGAACAGCAGGAGATGAGTGAGCAGCTGAGCAGACTAACTGAAGCGCTGCGCCTGTCTGAAATGGCCGGCAAGTACCTGCCACCCGGCTGCCTGTCTGAGCAGTTGAATTCGATCCTGAAGAGATATGCTGCAGCCAAGAAGGACAACGACTTTATTGTGCGTTTGTTGACAGCCTTTAGCATTATGCTGCTGTCAGTGGAACTTTCCATGTGACCAGCATCAGTCCTGACCTTTCAGTACCACGAACGTATCGCCGATTTCCGTTCACTGCCAGCCCTACCGCGAGCTGCCTTGGTTAAGGCGCTTCCTGTAACGCATCCAATTTCGCCGCGGTTCAAGGGTTTGTGAATTCGTTATATGGCTAGAGATCGTGATACAGAGTTTAAGTGATTCTTTGCAGATATGTTCTCCAGCGTTGTCCCCGTACAGGTTCATAATGCGATGCAGTGCTACGAGGGACGGAAGGGAGAGCTGGTCAACATTGAGACCGGAAGATTGCGAGAACACACGCAACTAATGAATGGGTATGTTGCACTTTTTATCGGGTGCTTTTTAGGAAGCCCACATTTAACGGCTCAAAATTGTAAGTGTTGTACGTTGTACTCAACTAACTTACTGCGGTCGTTTTCTCAAGTAGTTGGCGTGGAAACGTGCGAAGTCCATATAATCACCTTAAAGAAAAACAAGTTTCGATTCGTCTGTGTCCTGCAGCTTTGGAATAGTGTGGCTTTATTATGTTTTGTATTTCGACGATATAGCTGTCTTCAGAGGCCTGTAAGGGTTATTTTTATTTTCTTGACCATGTACTTATATCGTCAAAATCTTCTTCTCCATGTTTCCATCTCTGCTAGTGGCAAAAGGATTCCAAGAATGTCAAGAAGAAGCAAGCTTGCTACCATCGCAACTCTGCGCTGTTCTACCAGTACCGACATATTGTCCAATTACAGGACAACCATTGAGTTGCTTATATACTGAGGATTATAGTGTCTTATAGTTTGGAGAGGGAACCGTGAGGGGATTTGTTTAGCTTTGCGGCTTCAAATCGATCAGCAAGGTTGTTTTTTCATCTGTAAAGAAGAGGCCTTTATGTTGCAAGTAGGCGGTTCTTGAAATTTTCACACGTGTGTGCGTTCGTGGGACACCTCACGCATCGACTCTAGCCTAGCGATTACCACCAGTACTTCTGAAGGGCTTCTGATTGTTTTTGCACAGTATTTATTTATTTATTTATTTATTTATTTATTTATACATGCAACAGGTCATGCTCTGCGATATGACAAAAATGAAAATGAGAATAATGAGAATACGTGCATAGAAAGGAATATGAAGCATATTTGCGTCCTCTTCTCATCTTTTTGTCGGCTTCATTTGTACACGTTTGTCGGCGCGAAGATACTTTGAGACGATTGCCTGTAGTGGTCATCTTCTTTTTTTGAAGGCAATTTAACATCGACATATAACATGACTGATCCTGTGCTGTAAAGCAGAGGTGTAAAAGATTTTACGTAAAATTTTCACATTTTTTCAAAGCAAGCAGTATGTGGCTGCCTCACGAGGTGACTCTCCCCTCCCCCCTCCCCTCCCGTAGTCACTTGGCGCCCGTTACCAACATTGCTTATGTTTCAGTATTCTTGCCTCGCTGAACCTTCCTGCTGCTTTGGATGATGTAACATCAATGGATACACTCCCGGAGTCGATTAAGCAGAAGTCAGCCAAGGTATGTTTTTGCGGACTGTTGAAGATTCAGAAATTTATGTGAGTAGTGGCATTTTAGGTGAAACAAGCTGGAGGCATAGCTGAACTGGAGCGATTGTTCAAAGAGTTGCCGAGCCTGTATAAACGAAATGAGGAGATCCTGGACGAGGTGAGTAGTAGAACGTAGGTGTTATTTTGGGTAGTTTTACCTTTGAGAGCAATACTTATAGTTGAACTTTTCCTTGTAGGTCTTGTAGTTAGAGTTCAATAGATTTGTCTTCTTCAGACGAACCGTATGCTGACAGAAGAAAAAGAGAGCGACGACACTCTTCGTCGCCAATTTGGCACCAAATGGCAGCGAATGAGCAGCGAGCAACTAACTGGGCCACTGCTGCAGGTAAATATAGGATGCCTCTTTGTTCTCATAAATTAGCATGCAGTGATACAAGAAATTTTAACGAAAAACTCTCATAGAGCTGTTACTTTGATATATCGACAAAGATTCAGATAGATGACATGTGGAGCCGATGAGGTTCACATGTTGGTCAATTGTCGACCGAGAAATTGCCTGACTATGATTTCGCCTGGAAAATTCTAGATTCTGCACGAAGTGCTTCTCTGCCAGAGATTCTCTAATCCTGCAGGAGAAGATTCGAGGTGCCAGTAACTGTAATGACGATGAAATTTGAAGTGATCTTAATGCAAGCTTTTTGTGTTTACTCAGAAGGAAATCGGTGTCGGAATGCGTTAAGTCTTTAGGGGCCACGCATGCTGGTAACCATGAGGGTCCTTCTACGCTATGCTGTCGTAGTTGAACAGTCACGACTGCTAACAGAACATGTCAGTGGGAGATCGTTGTAATGTAGGGTGCTTCCTGAACCTCTCAACTTCACTTTCCTGGTGAAAATTAATTCCGAACGGATTTGTATTACTGCAGGCTCGGGATGATAGTGTTCGATATACCGCACTTTGCTGAACGGGGTTTAGCTGTGAGCGCATGTGCATTTCATCCTTTTTGGGTAGATCACGTGGTCTCATTGTTTTTGGGAATCGAGTCGTTCCGCCTTGCATGTACTACACATTCTATCTTGGCTGTATTCTTTGGATAACTGACGTGCCGTTTTGGCAGTGTTCAGTCCAGTCCCGCCTCCCCCCCCCCCTTTGATCAGTATACCGCTAATTTGAGAAGATCGGTATTTCAATTAATTTTACCACTTGAAGGCACTGGCTGTCCGTGTACTTGTGCGCTAACTAAGCCTCTCCGCTTTCCAAGGTAAAGCATTAGTGTCAAACTTCGAGGAATAAAGCACCGACTACTATTGAATGAATCTCTCCGTGTCATTGACGAAATGTCCACCCGAAGCGTACCTACGGGTTCATGTTGATCCTTCTAATCCTCTAAACATTATGGTAATGTATGACTACAAGCAGTGTTTTTTGTCAGTAATGGTTTCTATGCTTGTTCAGGAAATCGGAAAATACCGTGGAATTTTACACACTGCTTCGAGTGCAGACAAAATGGTCAAGGATAAGTTTGAAGCTAACCGAGCTGCTATTGAAATGCTCAGCAAAAACGAGGTTGTTATTTGATACAGTTCATTTTTAGTACTGCGTTAAAACGTTTGTACATAGCACATGAGCTATTAACTTTAAGGTTGAACTGCGAAACGCTATTCCCGGCCAAGCTCAGCATTCGGTGGAGGGCGCATCGGAAGCGGTGAAGAAGCTACGTGCATTAATGAACCAGGTGCAGGAAATCAAAGTGCAAAGGGAGAAGTTGGAGAAGGTGAGAGGTATTGCTAGATTGTTATGCTGTTGTAGCGATATTTGTGCGAGGGGTGGGATCGAACCCGCATTTGTTATTTTTTCGCTAGGATGCCCACCACTTCACCGTCAAGTCTTATTCTGCATCATTAGGGAACGCTATCACACTATATAATAACGCACTAAGCGATGAGTCATATCATCGATCGGCGCCGCCGCAGAAATTAGCCATAAAATAGGAGGAAATCGGGGTGGAAAATGAGGGAAACATTACGACACGAGAATAGCGAAAAATACCCAGACGTCTTCTCCCTGCCTGGGAACATTGGGTTTTTGAAGTATCGATCGCCATCAATCGATATTGATCAAATTACGGGGCGGGAAAATAGCGGAAATTACCCATACGTCTTCTACCTGCCTGGAAGCTTCAGGCCTAGGGTAATCGCTGTTGCGGAACACGAATCTGAACTTCGTTTTTGCAGTATCGAACATCGTCAATCGATACAGATCAAATTACGCGGCGCGAAAATAGCGGAAAATACCCAGACGTCTTCTACGTGCCAGGGGATTCGGAAGACGTGCGGAATACGTTGCATGACGTACCTGGGACTCAGAAGACATGCCAAAGACGTCGCTCAACGTGTTTGGGGATCAGGTAGACGTGCCGAAGACGTCATCCAATGTGCCTAGGGATTTAGAAGGCGTGCTGAAGACGTCGTCCGCTAAGGGTGGATCATTGAGGGGGACCAGTACCAGTAATGGGGGACCGCTTCACTAAAGGAGGACCAGTAGTGAGGAACCAATAGATCGCCCTATCATATTATGAACTGTACGTACTGCGATCCTTTTGTACTCCTAGGTAGGGAAAAAGCTGTACAAGTTGAGCAGCTAGCTTATATGATTGTCCTTAGCTTAGTGATACTGGAACATCGCGCGAAGCGCGCAAGTACGAGGCACGCCGATAGGCATGACGGAGCACTTGTTTTTCATATTGAAAGATTCCCAAGAGAATGATATACGGTTTAGCAAAGATAAGAAGCAAGTTTGTGCCAAATATCTTTATATTAGGATTTCAAATCGGTTCGCTCAGACATCACCGATGATCTTTTGCGGGCGATGGCTGAGAGCCAGCTGCTGAATGAAGAGCAGATCTCGAAGGAGAAGATTCAGCAGGTAAACCCAACGGGACATGCTTTCGTTTCTTGCGTATCTCCCTCCTCTAATAGGTCTACTTAAGATATTCGGTC